>MU129298.1:5074-27903 GCA_014904985.1 Hydnum rufescens UP504
ATAAGTTGAAGTGCGCATTCAACAGGTCCCTCTCAGTTGAGATGAGTCTGATGTGATGATAAATGATCGTCACCCTGAATCGATACTCCAGCAATCCACCCGCAGTGCTGACGGACGCATATGGGACAGCACAATCGCTTAGATACCTCCGGGCCCGTCAGCCCAGTAAGACCCCTGTTACCTCGTGAAAAAACACCCCACGTGACGTTTTGGGGCTATCGACAATTGAAGATAATTAAATTCGATTTGTAGGCCTCGATTCTGCTAGAAGATTGGAAGCGTTGTTTGAGGCAGCGGTGGTCGAAGGCATGGGTTGTACAAATGCGAGCGGAAGTGGCGTGTGCAAGACGATAAGTCAGCGGAATAGTTATTCGGGTTTTGCAAACGAGTGACCGATGTCGTACAACATGGGGCGACGTAAGGTTATAACGCTAGCGCTTGGTGCAATATAGATAAACGGCTGATGAAGATGAAACAGGGATTTCGAGCGTGGATGGTGATTGACTTAGATACTCGGGAACTGGTTGAGAATCGATGGCATGATCGCATGTCTCGACTTATCTCACAAGCCAGGTTTTTCGGTGCTCAGAAGAAGGAGGTTTAAGGCAGCATTTCCGGCGTGTTTCCGGTGCCCCATTATCCGCGGTCGGTACAGATTCGAAGCACAGGTTGTGAGATGTGTACATTTCAGCCTACAGACCAAAGGCGACTGGGGAATCCGACGCGTCAAATTCGTGAACAGTTACGGCGACATTGCAACTCCTGAACGAGTGCATGTATGTAGGAGGTCAAATTGGATTCGGGGAGGACGTGAGTTTTCTACCCCCTGTCACTTAGCACCATGCTGCTATCTGCTCTCGGCGCATGATGCAACAATCGATCGTCTGATGACGGAATTCTGGCGTTACTCGCCATAGAGAGATATGAGGGGTGAGGCGTTATGAGGTACAGACTACGCGAGTGATTTGCCTGCTGGAGGGGAATGTGACATATTACTTGCTGTGGCTCTTTCGCCCTCCGTTTGCCTTGTCGATTGGGCACGGCTTGGATGACGATGAAGCTCGCAGAGCAGCCGAGGAGGAGGCATATGCAGGACCCCGAATCGGTCGCTCGATATGATGACAGATCAACCACCGAAGTATGGCGTTTACTCATCGGCAGATCCGCTCTTTCTCTTCACCATCTCATTTTCGACTGTCTCAAATCTGTGTATAGAGCATCAATATAGGCACACATGAGAGGTCTATTGGTGAATTCGTGCTTTGCTAGAACACAGATCGGATTCGAGTATTCAAGCCAGATCTCGCTCTTTCCTTCAAACCCTCACTCATTTCGCGTCTTCTTAATCTCGGCCACGATGAACGTCGCGGACTTAAGTGCGATCTCGCGGAGGCCCATTTCTTGGGTATTCCGTCGTTGCTAGCCTATCATCGCAGCAATAAGTTCATCTGTCCTCGCCAGCTCAGGCTTATTCTCTTAACAACCTCTCCGTTCTACCTCTCTTCTCAAAATTCTTGGCGCACTCGAAGAGGCTCTCTCTCAAGGGCAATATGTGGGAGCCTTATTGGAATTCCCTCGCTTGCTTAGCACAGGATCAAGCAACGAAGTATTCCGCCCATACATCTTGCCTCATTCTCTTACCAACGTCCCTCCCTCGCCTATATCTCTTTCTATAGAAATTCGGGTCCGCGATTTCGATATAGCGCTCAGAGCCACGATGGCATTCGGCGTCGCAGAAATCCTTCTCGGGTCGAGAGAGGTGCTCTTGGGAATGCATCGTTTGCTAGGCCACATGATGCCGACGCCGAAGTATTCTCCGCCAGCGGCATCTGTGCGCGACTCCATGTTAGCCAGACTTCTGCCGTGAGGAATCGTTTCAAAATATCGGCCGATGAAGAGGCGCTCAGGAGCAAGTGAGGAGCCTCTGGGAATTATCGCTTGCTACACTAGACGACCCGAAGTATTCCGCCCAGATTTTGCTCAGTTCTCTACCAACTCTCGCGTAATCTTCAAAATTCGGAATCCGCGATGAGAGGCGCTCAGAGCAAGTGAGGAGGCCTTGGGAATTCATCGCTTGCTAGCCACAGATCGACCCGAAGTATTCCGCCCAGATCTTGCTCGTTCTCTTACAACCACTCCAATCGTATCTTTCAAAATTTGGCCGCGATGAAGAGGCCTCAAGGCAAATGAGGAGGCCTTGGGAATTCATCGCTTGCTAGCCACAGATCAACCCGAAGTATTCCGCCCAGATCTCGCTCGTTCTCTTAGCAACCACTCCAATCGTCTTTCAAAATTTGGCCGCGATGAAGAGGCCTCAAGGCAAATGAGGAGGCCTTGGCCATTTATCGCTTGCTAGCCGCAGATCGCCCCAAGTATTCCTCCCAGATCTCGCTCGATTCTCTTAACAACCACTCCAATCGTCTTTCAATACTTGGCCGTGATGAAGAGGCCCTCAAGGCAAACGAGGAGGCCTTGAGCATTCGTCACTCACTAACCACAGATTGACCAGTACTCCACCCAAATCTCCCTCATTCTCTTAATAACCTCTCCATTCATCTTTCCAAATTTCATCGCCTTGACTCATTGCCGACTGCCTGCAGATTGGCCTGCTGGCCAGGGCCGCCATCCTACCACTATCTGCGTTAACGTTAAATCGAAGATACACCTTCAGCTCGAATGACACCGAATGTCCTCAATATCTGCGACGGGACTCGTTCGGCCGCGACAACGATGAGATCGACCCTACCTGGCAGTTCGATTAAACGTGGGGATGGCCCCGAGTGCATCGCCCCCCTACGGGTGGCAAAGAAGTGTTAAGGCGCTTACAATGGGGAACAGGGTGCCGCTTCCGGAGCCCGACGATCTTTCCTCGGTGGCGACTCTCGACACGCTCAGAGTGGGACTAGATAATGGGCAGGGCCTATGAGGAAATGTTCCTGATGCTGTTCGGGGCTGGTGGGTTCGAAGGGAATCGATATCGGCTAAGCCAGCGCTCAAGGAGGTACGATTCAAAAACTGGCTGTCGGGGTTTCCAATACAGTATGTCTGAATTGTCTGTTGCTTCTTCCCCTTTGTTGTCCTGGCGCCCGTACGATGACTCAGTCGCCCCTGATCGCACTCGTCGACAATGTTCTTCTCTTTGGCTTTGAAATCAGCTAGATCATCATACCGCTTACAGTACGCCCTATATATGGGATTGTAAGACCCGTTAAAGTTTCCTGATTTGTGAATTGGAGTGGGGAGGGACACACTGAGAACATGTTTGGAAGTGGATGTAGGATTAGCAAACGAAGGGTTCAACATGCTTGAATGAACAATACAACAGTTTTCTAAACACCAAAGTAGGTGAGAGGGTACCCGGGGGCCAGTAAAGCCCAACATGACACGATTTGTATCAGGCCGTGCTAGGCAAATATCCCACTGCCCGAATCAGTCGGTCGCGACGACAAAAAAACACACCAAGTACCTCAAAACCTGCGTTATGCTATTTCTCAAGTCTCCGATGCGTTCTGTACTGGTTACATGCCCTTTTTTGTTTTGGCCTAAAATCAGTTTCAAAATCAGCGAGCCGGGATACCGCCTACCTTACTGTAGGAGCTAGCAGGGGGTGGGGGTACTCTCGCTTTGGGATCAAAAGGACCTGAGATCAATGAGAAAGCTTTGATTCCAGATTCATTGGGTTTGCACTCATCCATTCCGCGATGAACATGCGGAAAGATAACCACCTAGAACTACAAACCGTAAAAACAAAATCTCGTTCAAAGGACTCTGTCGTAGATGTGAGCTCGGACTTCAGTCTTCAACCATCACAAAAAGCGGATATGGGCAAAGGGAACTAGGGTAGGGGTAATTCTTATCCCGATGTAAGGCATAGTGATCAGCGCAAACCATTGGAAATGGTCCATTGTTCGTTCGCTGTCTCGAGGCCATATATATTCCCGCGTCATCTACACTGCTTACTCACCTCGCCCTTCATCAAACGACGATGGGGGGAGAGGCACTGGCGGCACCCCACTTCGCCACGCCGAAGGTGCCAACATCGATTGCATGCCAGTCCGGGACAACATCTCCCAGAAGCATATTGCAACATACACTGTGATTCGGAAGGCGAATGGTCATCGGTGAGGTGGACGTGTGATGATGTACGAGAGATCGCTGCCCCCGCCCATGAATCCGCAGAACGGCCGAGTGTCGACTATTACAGAAGAGACTCCACCATACCCAGTATGGTCAGAAAAACTGATAGGCGTGAGTGACTGGGGCAAAACAATCTCGAGTGTATTCCGTATGTGAGGGAGATAAGGGGCACCTCTGGGCCGTGAGCCATTCTGACGAGATGGAGAAGGATTTCTGGACGAAGAATGCATCGAAGAACGCAAAGAAGAGGCGTGTTCGTACAGATGCATGATGCAAACGAGGAGGGGAAGACTGGGAGACGGAAATTGTGATGAAGAAGGATGGGGCGACAAAGACGAGTGAGGATAAGGCGAAGGTGATAATAGGGGATAGGGGGACGACGAAGCCGAATACGCCAGGGAATCCTTCGGGTCTGCAGTTCCTTCGGTCGCGAGTGACGTCCGAGTCTGCGTCCATTCATCTGCTACTAGGGGGAAAGCCGGGTCGGACGGTGAAGGGGACGAGGAAGAAGCATGGCTGTGACAGGGGTAGAAAACCTCACGTCCTCAGATTCATAGGTGAAAGAGGTAGGAGCCGAAGGGGAAAGCCTTCTTCTGAGCACAAAACCAGGTCTCACCAAGTTCCGAGTTTTACACCACGTCGAACCTCATCCACTCCGTACTCGATGTTGGCAAAAACATGCAGAGACCATTCGTGAAATTCACCAATAACGCGGTGGGGAGTAGCGGTGCTTGGCGTGTGCGATATAATGTGCGACAAGTGAGGCAGTGCAGGCACTTGCCGTACGCCCTTCAGCCATGGCGAAAATCGCCTCCCTGAGGACTGGATCAAGGCGGATTAAAGGGGCCCATTCTGCTCCAACATCCACGGTTTCCGGCTCTCGAAATGCGTCTGGCTATCAGAAACGACTCGAACGGAAGAACAAAAGGCCTCCGACAAATGATCCTGACGTCTATGAATACTCCGCCACACGCGACAGACGAGCTAATATCACCCTCGATATCGATAAGGATGAACTCCGAGGACTGGGGCAGGACACTCTTGATGGCGATGCTGCCAACAAAGCTATGGAAATGTTACGCCAAAAGATTACTGCTGATATGGGCGAAGACATGGGCGTTGTCGATAGTGAAGACGACGAAGATATCGATTCCGATGCAGCCTTCGAAGGGGAAAGCGATGAGGAGCGTTTCGGTGCTTTCAAATTCGCGCAAAAGGTTCGTTCTGTAGTGTTTCTGCGTTTTGTCCACTCACTGGATGCTGAATGGATCGTGTGGATTATATGCGCCCCCAGCCCGGCCCAAGTCAACGGCCCAAGTCTCCAAAAAAGTCCACAGGGATGTCATTGTCCGCGTTACTGGATCGGTGATGGTAGAGAAAGTGCCAATAACGACGACGGGGCCAGCGACGCTGACTCCCGATCCGAACGAAGGGTCGAGCGACGCGGAGGGAGATGAAGAGACGTTCTTGCCCCCTCTGATGATGAGGATATCGAACTCGAGGGTGATGCATTGAACAAACTGGACTCGTTCATTGACGACCTCAGCTATCGAAAACGAAAGGCTTCAGACATCACCGATCCCCTTCCTGCTAGGTCGATAAAGCGGCGTGTAATTCCTGAACGGACGGAAGCTGCGATAGAAGGGGAATTTGCTGTTCCAAGCGGCACGCACGCTGGTTCGTCGCTCATAGAGTCTATTCTGCTTCTTCCTGACAGTTGTGCCATCAATCCAGGAAAAATAACATTGGACGATCTTCTAAAGCCCAGTTCGGCTTCGGGAAATAACGCATCCTTGGCATCTCTTGAAAAATCCGCAAAATTGCTCTCCTCCACCAAGAATCAGCCGCTCTCGGTCCCATTGCATCAGCGGCAACAGGATCGTGTCGACCGAGAGGCAGCATATGAAGCCACCAAGGAAGAAGTCCAGAAATGGGCTCCTACGATGAAACGAATCAAAGAGGTTTGTCAATCTCTGTTTTTTTTTGCAGCTTACTTAAATTTTCGGTCCCAGGCAGAGCACTTGTCGTTCCCATTACAAGCACCGGCTGTTTTGAATACCTCTAGCTCAGAACTTACTTCCAAGTTCAAGGTGAACCTCTTCCGTTTTTTTATTATATTATATTCTGTTCTAGTCAAGTCCCGTCTTCTGATCCGTAAGAGTTATGTATAGCCGAGCACAGAGCTTGAAAGTGCAGTAGACCGGCTCCTCAAGGCATCAAAACTTCGGGAAGAGGATATCGAAAAAACCGAGGAGCTCCAGATGTCCAACCTCACAATCGAGGAGGTCGCCGCCCGCCGTGCCGAGTTACGGCAGATGCGGGAACTCATGTTCCGCGCAGAGGCCAAGGCTAAGCGTATCAGCAAGATCAAATCTAAAACTTTCCGGAAGATCCAAAAGAAAGCCCGGAGAGAAGAACGCTCTAACGCTGGATCAGATAGGAGTGCTCGATCCCGAAGCCGCCGATGCGGAGCGACTTAAACTGGAGGCTGCACGCGCCAAAGAACGGGCGAACCCTGCGGCACAAGAATACCGGCAAGTGGGCAAAGCAGATGAATGCTCGCGGCGTAGATCTTGACGTCGATCAACGGCGGGAGCTCAATGCACAGCTGGAGCGCGGCGAGCAACTTCGCCGTAAAATCCAGGGCCTGAACGAGGATAACGAGGCTCCGGAAGATTTCGTAGAGAGCGACGGGGAGAATGATGTTGCTGGTGTGGCGGCTCGCGCATTTGACGAACTTGCAGGGCTCGATAGCACCGATCAACAAGTCCGACGAACGGCAAAGACAAAGAGCGGACTTCTGGAAATGAAGTTCATGCGCGATGCGGAAGAACGAGGATACCGTGTCGCCGAGAGTATGGCGGACGATTTTCGGGCAGAGTTGCTCGGTATGACGGCCGACGGCGTAGACATTGTGGAATCCAAAGGGGATGGCCCTTCTGCTTTGGAGCCGTACAAGGCAATCAAGGCCGACTAATTTTCCGCCCGACAGCAGACCAGGTACGTATCGCTTTCTTCAATGTATTACTTAACTCATACTCCGACCATCTTAGTCCCAGAACGCGGGTCCATCAAGAGTTACGCCTGTGCGTCTCACTAAATCAAACGAATCCGACACCTCTAGCGTGACACTTAAATCCTCAGTCGAATCAGTCACTGCGTCGCCTCAATTAGACCTTCGACCTCCCTCTCAACCGAGTCAACACATCCCTCCGAATAGAGAATCCTTGGCTGGTGAACCCTACCACGTCTGACGAAACTCTCACGAGAAAAGAACGAAATTCTCGTGTCGAAAAAGAGCTCGCTTGCCTCGAAATCTAAAGCCGCTCTCAAGAAACAACTTGCTCGCACTGAGGATGCCCTTTCTCGTGGAAGCAGATGATGCGGTGGTCGAGATCTCATTGGACAAGGCGATGACAATCGATCATGCCAAGCAGAAACGAAAGCAGAAGTCCAAGCAGGAGGGAAAGGAGACGACAGAGATGGTAATCCCTGTCATCGATCCAACTTTCAGGAATTCAGATGACGAAGGGGATGACGCCAGAGAGGAAGGCGTCAAGGCCTTTGAGCAGAGAGATCTTGTTGCCTTGGCCTTTGCCGGCGACAATGTCGTTGAGGTAAGATCCGGTCAGGTTCTATAAGTCACCTGTCCATGCTAACGCAGTCTGGTGCGATGTAGGAATTCACTGCTCGAAAGCAGCGAGAAATAGAGGCTGACGCGCCGACCACCATAGATATGACGCTCCCTGGTTGGGTATGTTCGGCTTTTGCAAGTGTACCGATGTATGATCGTATCTGAATTCATTTCCACAGGGGTCTTGGGGTGGTCGCGGTACTAAAAAGAGTCAACCCAAACCCCATCTCATCAAGAAAGTCCCAGGTGTTGCCCCTGCTGCTCGCGCCGGATGCCGGGAAAGCTCGGGTTATCATCTCCGAGAGAAAGGATAAGAAGGCAGGTCGCTACATGGTAAAGGATCTTCCACATCCGTATACCACCAAGGCACAGTTCGAGCTTTCTCTCGAGATGCCTATTGGGTCGGAATGGAATACCCGTATGGGATTCCAGAAAAGCACTCTGCCCAAGGTCATCAAAAAGGTTCGTCACTATGTCACTTCTCGTCGTGCGCAAGTCGCTAACTGGTGCTGTGCGCCGGCAGATGGGGACGGTTATCAACCCCATTGAGAAGCTATTCTAATTTTTCCGCATCTGCGCTGTTACCTGCGTCATTTCCGTGTACTATGTGAATAATCGGATTGGATGGATCACGGCTTTTCTGCTGTATGGGATGAAGAACCAAGTGAAGAACTAGGGAACGAAGGAGGGCTTGGGGGGAGGGGGACTCGGAATGCGGGATGATACAACAGGTGACACTTCACGCACACGTACGTCTCACCCTAGCAAAATAATGTGAATCGAATCTTTGGGTACCAATTAAACAGACATCGGTCTATGGAAATTGGATGAGAGATGCTAATGTCGGCATAATCACTGCGTCGCCCTCTCAGAATCATATCCTAGTGAGCCTCCACCCATCATATACGCATCTACAAGCCCGAATATTTCTAGGGATAGTTCAGTACAGTCAAATTGCCGCGAATTCTTCGAGATAGCATCGATATCTGGGATTCGAATCCCTAACACATCCTGACGAGATGACCAATATTTCAGCGGGTGTTTCCTCCAGGCTGTGGCCTCTTCTTCACTTACCGCCATCTTCTTCGTTCCATCTGAAAGCAACCCTCGCACGGAGCGAGTCAGAAGCTTAAAATGACCAATTTATGATCACCGGGATCAAAGTCATGAGACTTGAGTTTTAGGATAAATCAATGAAAGCAACTCTGCAGTGAGGAATGGAAACGCAGATATAAATGTGATAACGTACAACCCTAAGGATGATGTGTTCATCGTCGCAAATCAGCTGCTGGGGCGGTATTCTCCCACGCTGAGAGATCGAGAGGCGACGTGGACAGGACATGGACGTTCCATCCTTATCTCACCAAGCCGAAACGCATGCGATTCTATGACGTGCACTGATTGGCCATCGTCAAGGGATGAATCTGCGCTGGTCGCACCGAACACAGTGGCTCTGGATTGATTGATGTCGAAGAGAGACACGACATGATGCCTATCGGAGGAAAGCTTTAAGTGTATAAATCGTCCTCCGTTCATCCGGAATGGGATTTGAGCATCATTGTTCTCCAAGAAATAGACATCCTTGGACCAGACATCCCAGGGTAGCGCCAACGGGTTTGAGTACATGGCAGAGCGAAGAAGAGAAGATACAGGAACTTGGAATGGAATCTGGCAAGCGATCCCGTGACGCCAAGAGCAGCTGACCAAACAATATGGATGTAACGGCTCTCCTCGGTCATGCGGAAAGGGGGAGGTGGGACGGAGGAGCTTGCGGGGAAGTCTCCATCATCCATATTATGCATGGCGCGTGGGATCAAATAGACCGCAGGAGTATATCCGGGATTTGGGTCGGGCATGCCAAACGAGGCAGTATGGGTAGGTGGGAGCTCCAGGAGATTCCACAGGAATCTCATAAACTTCAAGCCTTCCATCGTATGGAATCAAGAATGATGTACCCCTTAAAAATTCGAACGAACGGAGAAAGTTCATGTCTAACAATACCTGAAAGCTCGAGATCATAAAAATAATCGTGGAGGGGATGGCTGGCGGTTTCCGCACCGTTATGTTCTCGCAAGTTGTCCAGTTCCATACTTCCAATGCTCCCAACCACAGGATCCCTAGCAAAGCGCCCATGGCTCGCACCATGTGTTCGTTTGATCTACATGCGAAGATTGTAGACCTCAGAAAAATGATCGCACTTGGGGCACTTGGATGAGGAGTATTGTCCGAAAGTGTCCGAAGATGAAGAGCAGCTTCCCTAATATCAGACCCTTCCAGGGGCGACGTCCTGTAGAATCAAGACAAGTGGTAAAAGAAGAATAATTCCATGTGAATGAGAGAGACTCGCATGGACAAAATCACAAGAAGATTATTGCTTGGATCGATCTCAATTTCATAGACAAAGAATTCAAATCGTAGTGTCCATGTCCGGAGGGGAACGCCTCGGCTAAGAGATTGAAGCTGGATGCATAACACTTCTGTAGTATTCGATGTTGCATAGAGGCCTTCACGGAGTGCATCCAAACCATAGCGCCAAATTGGTACATCTATGTGAGATTCGACCCAATCTAGTTTGTTCCAGGCGTCAATGTGCTTTTCAAGTTGATTTAGGCGCGCTGAATCGGCACGTCCGGGACCATCGGGATAGCCAAACATATCCAGTTTGATGAGATACTGCAGTGCGGTCGAGTTCTCAATGGCGTGCTTAAAGTAAGAACATACCTTGATGACACTCAAGATTTCGTAGATGAAGAACAAGGAAAACTGTGAGGACACACTGCAATGCATCTGACGATCGGATGCGCCTCGAGAAGGACGAAAATATGAATGAGAAGTTCAAGAGGAAGGGCGAGTAGATCGAGGTGAGCGCTCATTGGCGTTCTGCTGGCGGTTGTGCACAGCTCCGATTCCATTTTTCTTCTTGTTATTTCGCCGGTGGGAACGTTTGGCCGAGATCCTGGAGACTGGAGCTTATCTACCTTGGGATACGGAATTCGTATCGAGGCTAGACACCTCACGTGCGTCTGGATTCCTCCGAAAGTGCATCTTTGGTGGAAGATTATCTCTAGCTGAAGGCGGTCCCTGTGCCAGATGACCAGGCTTAGGCGCCAATCAAAAGCGGCCGACGTCGCGGAAAGGCTTCAAGTGGCATGTGCCTTTGTGGTTTCTTGAAAGAAAGTGCCTAGACCACTATCTTGCTATGCCGCTGTCCACAGGCCAATCTTATGGGTTCAATCTGAGGACTGCAAGTCTTGAACTTCTAAGATGATTCTTTAAGTATCCGGACTGCTGATCGCACTTTCTTGCCCGTCAAGGTGGGGGTTCTGCATTTTCTAGGTGACCTCAACAAACGGTAGGACCAAACGTTGATTAAAATTATTATTCAGGACACTATTCATCTCTTGGAAGCCACGAGAAGATTGATCTCTTGGAGTGCATCCATGTCAACCTGCACGTCTCCACCGAAGACAATCACCCCCTTTCTGGCTTCGTCAAAGAGGGACTTTTCACTTACATTGGCCTGCAGCGTAATACCTCAGTACTCTTGACCTTTGAAAAATGATATTGAGTTCTGCTTCTACTCTGATGGAAGACAATCCCTGAGTGTATCATTCCCTGTGGCATGGTGTACCGAATCTCGATTCCTCCGGCCCACGCTCTCTATCTCGCTTCGTTCCCGTTATCGGCTCAGAGGTGTTGAAAGTCTTGGGCCCCTAGAGTCGTGCACACACAATGTTGGAGGAATATTAATAATATGTGTTAACCGTCACTAGCCATGACTTTATTAAATTTGGCGCCGATCACTGGTTTGATCAAAGGACCCAAAAGGTGCTCGACGATCTATTCAATGGTGCGATAATTTAATCACACTGTTTTCTTCACATTGTTTGCCGTCACTTAACTCAAGTTCGCCTCAGTAGCCGGGCCCGATTCGTCGTGCTTGCCTGCCACGACAACGGACATATCACTTCTGAGTCGGCCTGCGTCTCTTCCTTCTTTATTATAATCGCTGCCTTGTGCCAACGGAAGCTTGAACCATCCCATGCATGCATTGTTCGCTTCTTTGGAGAGGTCTGTCAGTCTGTAAAATTTGACTGTTTCTCTCGCATTTTCCAGTCCCATACCAAATGGGACGCACGAAGCGCAGTACAGAGGGGTGACACCGAGGAACCACAACCCAACGCCCCTGGGTGTACTCATCGAGCCTCAGGGTACGCTATTCAATAAGTTCTATATTACGTTCTAGGGCCTTTGAGAGCAAGCCTCATATTTGGATAAGTTGAGAAGCGTCGGGCGAATCTAATTCAATCGGTTGTGGAGAACTTGTTGGTAAACATATTTCGTGCAGTCCCCCCTTCACTGCAACTCCCTCGCCGAGGGGCACTAGAGCTGAGTCATGGCCTAGCAGACAACTTCTACTGTCCTTCGAATGTTTTAGCTGTGCCAGTGGTGGCCTTTGGACTTGCCATCGCGACGGCCTTGGACCTCACCAGCCTTGTCACATGCCGAACACTCCAATCACCGTTAATGGAGGCCGAGAATCGAGGGAAAAACCGCGACACTGCTCGAAGACAGGTCCATCTCCAACAGCCACTATGTGACCGCCTCCGTCGGGATCATTCAGTTGTTTCTTGCGCCGCTCATGTAATAAACGCAAACGAGTGTCCATTCCCCATTCCTACTGCCACAGCCGCACTCGGCCATGTGGCAACAGGCGAGTCCCATTCTCCAGGTGGCCCAGTTCGAGCCAGATGGGCGTTGTAAGCGTTCTACTGTGCCACACCTGCCGTAACCTGATGAGATTCAACAGGATGTATGATGATGCCCTCGACGACTGTGTCATCACCACGATCGGGGATGCTGCTGCCACTGGTGAAGTCTGGAAGGCGCTCGTCAACTCTAAGTTTGCTGAAAAAACAGGCGGTCGTACATTACCCAGCGCTAGAGACAGCGTGTTGTGAGCGCTGGTCCAGGACAACGTAGACTCAGGTCCCACACTGCAAAACAGTTCCTGCCAAGACCGCGTTTACTGTGACTGTTGAGAATGGTATTAGTGGTGCAGCGATTCCGAATGCAACCGTGGTCGCGCGGCGTTTGTGGCAACGGACACACCGGCGTTTTCGAAGAGGTCAAAGAACTCATCCATGGTAACACTCTTGTATTCCGCGGGCTCCCCAGTGACGCGTGTGAAGGTCTTGACGATCGTTGGCGAATTCACAATGTCGGACGCGATTTCGAGATCCTTCCGCGTCATTGTATTTGGGTTGTCGAAGGCCTTCCGGGTCCAGAAAGCAATGTCCTTGAGGGCGATGAATGGTGCGTGCCCATTTCCCATCGGAGCAACAAGAGTCCCGTTTGTACGCTCGTTGAGCGGGCAAAAAAGCTGTGAAGAACCCCGTTAAATCCAGAATCCATGACACACGGATTCTGGATATTGGTCCGTATCACATTCATCATATCCATATATGGACCAGTAGTGAGGACCGTGTACAGAGTGGATTTTGGGTCTTTGATGTCATTGGATTGTTTCATTAGGTAATCTCCAACGCGACCTTTGGCGTCGTGATGGTCGCAGGCATATTCCTCTTTCCAATTGCCTTTCTGCTAACAATGAAGCTCAGTTTTGTCATGCAACTGTCCATTCGTTCTCCGCATGCCCTACTGCCATAGTCCAGGTTGCTCCAGATGAAGTGTTGCACCCCAGCATACTTGGCAAGTTCGAACAATTGAATGCCACCGTACGTCTCACCCTCGTCACCGACAGTGAAGAAATCGGTGTTCACGAACATCCCGTAAACACCCTTCAAGCATTTGCTGATCGTATGGAAGTCCATGAAATCGTAGCAAAGTTAAGGAGCTATCAGTTGGTCTTCATATTATGCAGGAAGGAGGCTTAGAGTAACCCTTGATGAGTTCGACCCCCTGTTGTTCTACTTCTTTCGCCCGTGGATTCTCGGGATTGCGGGTGAGAGCATGAATGGTGTATGGCGACGGAGTGCCGTCTTCGGCCTTTTCAAGCAGAGCTTTGATGACAGGGAGCCCTGGGCACCTGTAGCTCCGATGAAGAAGATTTTTTATCGATGACTGTAGACATGAGGAAGGATGGTGGGGAGTGAGGTCCCAGACAACTAATTATACTAGATTGATGATCAAGCAACCGTGACCTATCATACGGGACAGACATTGACCAGGTTAATAAAAGGTAGGCGTGGACTAAACCGAAATTGAATAGATGGCTAGAAGAATGGCAATAGCGCTTGAGACTGGATTTGTTTCGTCTGACAAACGAATTCCCATTCCATTCCATAGCACATGGCAACGATGCTTCTCTCTCGACACGCCTTATGATGGTCATCGACTTCGGATTCACAGGGATGATACATCCCGAGGACAGTCAGGTTATTACTCTTGGAAAGACCATCATTTGCCATAGGGGCTAGTTGGTGGTGACCTACCCTCGTGTAGTACGAAGACCAAACTGAGACCTGATTCAAAAGGTCTTAGTTATCATCTCATCTCACAAATCCGCTGTGACCGAAAATGAGACAGTTGTAATCCCCATGTCTCCTCCTTCCATACTCTGGTTGCGTTCTTGCTCAGAGTCAATCGTTTGGCCCCAGATCCAATTACTTCGGGAATGCGAATGCGCCGGAGTTGAGGCGGAAGGTGATACTGTATGTTTCGAATGCAATAACATGGGTCATCCACTAGTGGTTGCATATTTTCTATTACCGCCATTCGCACACAAAAGGGATCTCGATCTCGTGAATAGTCATTGTACATGTTTCCACTCACACGAGGGAAAAAGGGGACGACGGACTGTACATACGGGAGATTAGAATGCTATATTACACATTAAGGTGCACATTGGGGAACTTGTCAGCCCTAATGCGCTTGAGGAGCCACCAGAATGGGGTGGCATAGGTCACATCGGAGGTCTTGGTCTTTCCTGAACCAGCCGTGAGCATACCACCAATACGGCCACATATGTCAGCAATTATCGAGCCCGAATCACCGGGTGCCGAAAAGACTTCCGACTTGGTGCCATAGTTGACTATGGCCCACTCCAAGGAGGTCCGGTTGACCGACATGTCGGTGAAGTACTCGCGAGTGATAGAGAAGATTCCATTAGCACAGCCGAGGGTGGTGTCAGTGGTATGGCCACTCTTGACAACTAACAAGCACGGTTCGCCATCTAAATCCCACATGTCAGGGGTGTGCATCAATTCATTGGTGAGGACACCAATAAGCGGAAGTAGACGATCACGGGGATACTTGAACTTCCAATTGGCGTCTCCGCGGGGGAAACATTTGTCTGTGAACTTGTCGGGCGCCAGCTTTGTTCCTAGATATAAACAAAAAAAATTAGGTTGGTTAGTAGGTGGTCTCAGTCGGATGGTTAGTCAAAACACACCGAGGTCCAACTTATTTCCTTGGAAGCCCTCACCGAGCTTTGCTCGGTCAACCTGAAAAATTCCCCAGTCCTCCGTGAAACGATCTTCACCGACACCCAGACTGATGGCTGGGGAGTAGAGGACGCAGCCAAGGACATGGTTGTTTAGTGTTTTCCAGTCCTTCTTGATCTGATCGAGTGATGCTCCAAGTGCCTGCACTGCATTCTCGGCCTCATCCAGAAACCCCTGAGTCTTAATCCGAGCCGCCCTTGCCTTCTCAACATCAAAAATATCGGTCCCCTTCTCCCTCTCTACAAATACTTCAATCTGTTCCCTCCAGCATGGAACCTTGGTGCTGTATCCTCCGATCTCGATTTTGATTGAATTGATGAGATCAGTGAAGGCTCCGTTGCCAAGCAGGAGGACATCTTTGGAAGGCCCACTGGCATGGTAAACGTAGTCGAGGTTGGCTTCCTGCGGTCCGATGAGGACATGACGGCACAAAAGGCCCAACAGCTTGTTGCTGTCGCCCCCTTCTGCGAGGTAGAGGGCCATTGTCCCCTCAGCGTTAGGTGTGGCCTTGGTAGAGATGCTGAGGCTGAGGGCAGAAGTCAGGGGACTAATGACGTTGACAAGTGGGTCCACATCATTGACGGATCAGAGAAGCCAAGGACCAGCCTCACGCGTGTAGTAGGATTCGCGGTAGTCGATGTCGACGTCGGTGATCTCATAGTCTCTGAGAAGGACTAGGATGTCCTGAGCCACGTCGTGGGCAGCCGTGGCCGAGGTAGACTCGGGGAAGACACCAATCCAGATGGTGACAGGACCGGTGACCGGTTTCTTAGCCTCGGCCGTTTCTTCATCCTCAGGTACTTCACTAACCCCAACCTCCTTGAAACGAACAACATCTATCGTTGTAAAGCGGATCTAGAGATCCTAGTTAGGAAACTTTATGATATCATGGGATATTAACGCTGACTATGTGAGCATCCATAACGTTGACTACCTTCCAGGCCAAGTCGTCGCTCCAGACCTTCGTAATCGGATGGACGAAAACTTCACACAGCTCCTTCAAACGGCCATGGGCCCAAGGTCCCCTGGGTGGGGACCACTGCTCCTTTCCTGTTCGATAAAGCAACTTGGGCTTAGAAGGCAAGCCTGAATAGTACCACTGAGCCTCCGCATTGGAGACAGCGTGCTGATCGGGAGTGTAGGAAGTAGCACTGGACACGGCGTCACGGTCAAAGCCCAGAGAGGAGACACTGTGCGGATCAGGAGCATGTGAAGTAGCGCTGGACACGGCGTCACGGTCGGAGCCCAGAAGGGAGATAGTTGACGAGGTGATGGTCGGGGAGATAGTCGATGCGGTGATGGTCAGGGAGACCTTGTAGGCAGAACTCTGAGCCTCATGGGCCTCCCTGTAAGCAGAACTCCGAGCCTCGTGGTAGTTCTTCGCAAATTGGATGCATTCCTCAATAAATTGGGCAGAGACCACTGAACGGAGAGGGGGAAAATGAGGTGGTTAGTATGGGATAACCATAAAGAAACTAAGGGGCAGACTCGTTGATATAATATAGCCCGTAGTATGGCAAGCCACAATTCTGAGGCAGGATTGCACTTTTGAAAATATTTTTCGTTTTCAGATATCGTAGCATATCCGCAGTCTCTTTACCAGATGGAGTAACTTGGTGAATCGGGGAGTTCCGAAGGCGCGGACCTTCGGCTGTCTCGGTCTCACTGGAGGCACGAGGATAAGACCGGAGGCTATATAGTGTGTGGAGGGATCTGGTCGGTCTCTTTATTCCCGATCACGATGGCAGTAGGCATTTGACTCACCTGTCTACATATTGTTTCTTGGGCTTCGGTCGACACCATATCCATGTTCAGATCGAATATCTGCCTGGATTACCAACCGCGATCTCCCATCGTTAAGACGAATTTAACATATTCATGTAACATTATTAGCTGAGACCGGGATGCACGACCTGCGATCTCCTGGGGCCTCATGAGGACATGCTTCCGCTCCAAAGGAAACAGAGCACCCTCCTGAGTGTATCTCAAGACCGCAGCATCCAAAAGGAAGTTATCTTCAGCCATGTGTCCAGTCTGATGTTCCCAGGGGACAGCGCTCTTTTCTCTCGCGACTCTAGTGCGGGAATCAGATCTGGGTCATCTGCAACATCTCTGTATGACCGATGTTTCCGACATCAAGGTGCCTTCCGATTCAACTTTCGGCATCGCTCATAGTGCTCAACGCCAATCCTGCTTACTGGAAATGTGGGTGCGACTTGTAGCCACAACATCCGGTGCTGGCACAGAAGGATTTGGCAAGGTGAACAAATTCGATTTCGAGACTCGGAGGGTTCAGTCGGCTACGGAACAGATAGACAAAGTGTTGTCTTCTATCACGCCCACGTCTCCCTATGAAAATAACTGGGGGGTGGGGGGGTACTCTTGCCTTGGGATCAAAAAGGCCCGAGATCAATGAGAAATCTTGATTCCAGATATTGGGTTTGCACTTGTCGATTCCGCGATTAACATGCAGCAAAAATGAGCACCTAGAAATAACAAACGTAAAAATACATCTCATTCAAGGACTCTGTCATAGATGTAAGCTCGGACTTTCAGTTTTCAACCATCACAACCAGCGGATATGGGCAAAGGGAACTAGGATAGGGAGTAATTTTTATCCCGATGTAAGGTATAGTGATCAGCACCAGCCATTAGAAACTGGTCCATTGTTCATTTCGCTGTCCCGAGGCCATATGTATTCCCGTGTCATCCACACTGCTTACTCTCCTGGCCCTTCATCAAACGACGATGGGGGGAGAGGCACTGGCGGCACCCCACTTCTTTGGCATGCAGAAGGTGCCAACATGAATTGCATGCCAGTACAGGATAACATCTCCCCAAAGCATACTGCAACATACACTGTAATTCGGAAGGCAAATGGTCATCTGTAAGGCAGGCCTATGATGTACACAAGATGGCTGCCCCTGCCCATGAGTCCGCAGAGCGTGCCAAATGTTGACTATCTCGCCGGTTTACAGAAGAGACTCCACCATGGTCAGAAAAACTGGTAGGCGTGAGTGGCCGGGGAAAAAAAATCTCAAGTGTATTCCGTATGTGAGGGAGGTGAGGGGCACCTCTGGGCCACGAGCTATTCTGATGAGATAGAGAGGGATTGCTGGACGTAGAATGTATCGAAGAATGCAAAGAAGAGGCACATAAATTTCATAGAGACGCGTGGTGCAAGCGAGGAGGGTGAAGACTGGGAGACGGACATTGTGATGAAGGAGGATGGGGCGACAAAGATAAGCAAGGGTAAGGTGAAGGTGATAATAGGGGATAGGGTGATGGTGAAGCCGAATATGCTGGGGAATCCTTCGGGTCTGTAGTTGCTTCGGTCGCGAGTGACGTCGCAGTCTGGGGTCTGGGTCCGTTCATCTGCTGCTAGGGAGAAAGCCGGGTCCGACGGTGAAGGGGATGAGGAGGAAGTATCACCTGTGGCAGGGGCAGAAAACCTCACGTTCTTAGATTGATAAGTGAAAGAAGTAAGAGCCGAAGGGGGCAACCCATTTTCTGAGCACAAAACTGCACATCTCACCAAGTTATGAGCTTTATACCACATCGAAGCTCATCCACTCCGTACTTGATGTTGGCAAAAACATGCGGAGGCTATTCATGAAATTCAACAATAATACGGTGGGGGGTGGTGGTGCTTGGTGAGTGCGATATAATATACATGGGATATGAAGAATATTAAGGCCAGGGAGGACTTGTATTACAGTAACGGCATGGATCAAGTGAATAATCAGGAAATGTGATACCTGAAGGATTTTGAGGGTTCTGAGCGTGAAATCAATGCGACTAGAACAGGGATTGTGTGCATGGTAATCTCTCTGGTCGATGACGAAAAGCACGAGGAGTGGATACGGTGTTTTCTTGCATGTTTCACAGTCAAGTCTAATGCGCGAACTGACAAGCAGTCAGTCTTCCTAGGGAGATAAGGGGCACCTCTGGGCCGTGAGCCATTCTGACGAGATGGAGAAGGATTTCTGGATGAAGAATGCATCGAAGAACGCAAAGAAAAGGCATGCTCGTACAGATGCATGATGCAAACGAGGAGAGGGAAGACTGGAAGACGGAAATTGTGATGAAGAAGGATGGGGCGACAAAGACGAGTGAGGATAAGGCGAAGGTGATAATAGGGGATAGGGGGACGACGAAGCCGAATACGCGAGGGAATCCTTCGAGTCTGCAGTTCCTTCGGTCGCGAGTGACGTCCGAGTCTGCGTCCATTCATCTGCTACTAGGGGAAAGCCGGGTCGGACGGTGAAGAGGACGAGGAAGAAGCATGGCCTGTGACAGGGGCAGAAAACCTCACATCCTCAGATTCATAGGTGAAAGAGGCAGGAGCCGAAGGGGAAAGCCTTCTTCTGAGCACAAAACAGGTCTCATCAGTTCCGAGTTTTACACCACGTTGAACCTCATCCACTCCATACTCGATGTTGGCAAAAACATGCAGAGACCATTCGTGAAATTCACCAATAACGCGGTGGAGAGTAGTGGTGCTTGGTGTGTGATATAATGTGCGGCTAGCGATTTGTTCTGTTTTCCGTGCTATCGGAATTATGGCTGGTGTGTGTGTGTGGAGATTTGTGAAGCAAAGCTCGGTGTGTAGGGGCACGGATTGACTGTCGGGCAGGACGGGCAATCTGGAGGAGGGTGGGTGGGCTTCTCTTGCGTGCTCTTACGACTTGCCAGTCGACGATTTAATAGATGATATGAGACAAGTAACGAGGGCGGGAGAGGCGGGCGAAAGAAGCGTATGTCGCTGGGCGTCGCGTCGATCTCGGACTGTAAGGAGTCAGGAGGCAACAGCGGTAGTTGCCGATTGACTCGACGCCACTCATACTCTAGCCACCGTTTTCGGACATCATGCCTTTGGCCCGAAACTAAGAGCTAGCGATTCGTTCTGTTTTCCGTGCTATCGGAATTACGGCTGGCGTGTGTGTGGAGATTTGCGAAGCAAAGCTCGGTGCGTAGGGGCACGGATTGACTGTCTCCCAAACAGCCAAGGGCCAACACAGTCAAGAAGTGTCACTTCTACTGTCTCCACACCACCCAAGGCTGTCTGTGTCATATCTCTGAACTACTTGGCCTGATTTGTTCTACTCTGTATTAAGCACTACCTATGAGTCTTCCCGGTCTGGGCCTTCTTTCTAACTGGGGGGAGTGTTGAGCTCATCTCCTCATGCGCCTTTTCAATCTCCTCCCACCTTGTCTTCACTTCTGGGCTTGCATCGAGTAGGAAGGCATCAACCTTGTGGATGATGTCGGCTCAGCAGGCTGTGTTGTGGACATGAAGTGGGATGATTGTTTGCATGTTATGCCAGTATATGTAGAATGCGTCTGAGGTCCACCAACCCAGTTGTTGGACAACTTTAAATCTGTGCCTCTTGTTAAGTGATGAGTTGTGCCACCGATGCGGAAACTATGACCAGATGGGCCTTGCAGGCTGTACCTGGCCCAGATCTCATTACACCGAGTGATGACTGACCGTTTGACCATTGGTTGCCAGCCATCACTGGTTAGGAACCCGAAGAAGTGAGTGTCCGAAGGTAGGGCTGCATTTGTGAGTAGCTGTTGCTGGACAGCATGGAAAGGGCATGTGCAATCATCCTTGTGTGTGAGGATTAGTGTCGCACCAGTCCGCTGTGTTGTCTTTGTCCATGGGATGTGGATGGAGACTGACTGAGCATTGCCATGGGTGGACCACAGGACGGCAGTGTCCTTGTGTACGTGTCGTCCAAGGATGAAGTGATTGACTGATGGAACCGTGACTTCGCCTAGCCGTGCTATTCCCCAGAAGGCCACACATATGACTGCCCAGAATGCTGTATCGAAGGAGTTTGAAAAATCCATTTTGTCTCTAATGACATGTAGATGCTCGAGCATGACAGGAGGACGTGGCATGCGCTTGGAGGATATTGGGGCCAGCTTACCAACAGCCACTATTGCAGCCTGGATTGTAGGAGTATCACCTGGGAATGGAAAATTGTGGAAGGTGTGCCAAGCCCACAGGCCGGCCAGCCAGTTCTCTACTGTGGAAGTGCCCATACAGCCTGCTGAGTCTGTGATGAAGCAGAGGAGTAGATCGGGATCAGCTGGGAGATGGCAGTCTTCGCTGATCTTATTGGCCTCACACCACTCAGCCCACCAGATGATGCCTGCACCATACACTGTTCTTGTGCCTTCCTCCCATCTTGCCAGGAGGACCTTTTCAGCACAGGCACGCTGTAGAGCTAACTGTGGGTTGCTACATATGAGCCATTCTCATTTTGCTATGACTTGTGGGGAGGACCATGAACAGATCTGATGCTGGGCTTGGACACGGGGACGATATAGGGATGGGGTTAGAACGAAATGACTAGGGCCAGGTTGTCGTCCAACTGACAGAATGGGTGGGAAGAGACTGAAGGAATCAAAGTGTGCAAAAACAGACAGATTATTATGAACTACGGTGTGTGGGGTACATTGGTCACTTAATCAGTTAAACTCCTTCAGGAATGGGAGTAGCTCGTTGGGAATAGGAAACGCACACTCGAGCCTATGGAGTCCAATGAAATCACCGTGTGATACTTGATCTGCAGGGTTATTGGCCAATGCAATGTACTGGACATCTAACTCGAGCCCAGAGGCATGTCCGATCTCCCAGCCCTGCTGAATTGCAGCGTTAGACCACATATTATGGCCTCGACCTTTGTCATGGGCTGCATTGGATCCTAAGTTGTCTGCCCAGACTAGAACTCATTTGTTGCAGATACTGATAGCTTGAAGATAGTGGTAAATGAATTCTATTGCAATACTCTCAGCTCCGCCAATATCACGACTGCCAGTGTGGAAGATAAAAACATCCAGTATCAGAAAATGCGAATATCCATTGATCCCAGCCATTGGAATGATCATGTGACCTATTACGAAATCAATTATGGCTATGTGCAGAAATCGAATTTGTTCTATAACTCTGTCAGTTTTGATTGGAGAGGTACACCCATATAACTCTCGGAAAGCCACGATTCATACCTTTCGAATGGTACCAAACACAAGTTGAACGGACCAGAAATGCACTCTCCAGACCAATATTACTGTCAAAATTCGGGATTTTCAGTAAAAAACGAATTTCTCCGTCAGTTCACATTCAATCCTCTCGGAACAACCGCGCCTGGAAAGATATAAAAAATCCGCATCCAACGGTACTGAGCACGCGAAGAACAGATCAAAAATGAACTCTACAGAACGATATTACTATCAGAATCAACACCCATCAGTAAAAAACGAATTTCTCTGTCAGTTTACACCGGATCTGCTCGGAACCACCGTGCCCAGAAAGCTGTTAAAAATCCACATCGAATGATACCAAGAACGTCTATTACGGATGCAAACTGTTGTTTCTGCATTGAATCCCATCCCATGCACTTGTCCCCATTATCAACCAGCAACAAAAACATCTTAACCACTGGACTACAAACAAATTAATCTCCAAGAACTTGGAAATATCCTTTGATTTCATCTTCCATTGCCACAAATAACTTCTAGAACCTCACAGATAAGAAAGATAACACTCCTTGACTACCCTTTTGTTCTGTTTATGAATGACT
>MU129299.1:2406-28383 GCA_014904985.1 Hydnum rufescens UP504
GTACATTTTCTGCCCCGAAAGTGGTACCTAAATAGGTCCCCCATGTGACTGACCAGCCTGATCCATCCATTGTCAAGTTTTTTCTCACCTACACGCCACCTCACCTATCATTCGTTCCTATTGTACGGCCTCATCCAATACCATTTCCGAGTTCTTGCTCTGCTTTCACATAATGTTGGCTGCAGTCGTGGCTGCCAAGAAGGAGGAGGGAGAAAAAACGCACCAAAAACAAAACTACCTCCAAATCAAGGTAGTGAGCATGAGCCCCTCCATCCAAAAGGCCTAGGGGCATGATGGCCCCTTCTATACCTGCATCTGCCTGAGACATTGCCGATTTGCTTTGCTTGCCTCCCCCTCAAAATTGAACATCTGTGTTTCTCCGCCTCCAAATACCGAATTCCCTCGGTGATCCTCCCCTTACACGTTCCGAGCTACTCAGCTGGCCGGACCATGTGATGTGCAAGTATAGCAGCTGAAACGAGGCCAAGAGTTAAAAAATTACATCCTTCTCTCTAAGGTGTTTTTCAAATTGTAATTGCCAGTTGTCAAATTCAGCTTTTTGATCATCACTTGACATCAAACTTGATTTCAGCCATTTAGGCCTACCTAAGTCATCAACATGTCCCTCCTTTTAAGGCCCCTCTATATGGCTGACCAGGCTGCCAAAAAGACCCTTCATATCAATAGGTGGAGGTATTATTGCATTCTTTGAGATCCCGCCCCAACCACAAAGCTTCATCATATTAAGTCACCATTTGTTATAGTCCACAACAAGACTCTTGACGGAGTGATAGCATCTCTTCAATGCTTTCATTGTATGCTCCATAGTGTTATGGTCTAGGAGTATGAAGTGAAGTTGCTCATGAGTTTCAGAAAGCCTTCACTTGAAAGGAAATGATGTACCTAGTTCCTTACTCCTGAAAGCTCCCATGAGATTATGAGTCTCAAAGTTCTTCTCACACACTTTCACAATAATATGGGCTTTAAGAGCCCCCATATTAAGCTGGTGTTCAAACCAAGCATGGCCCCTCATCTTCTTGAGCTTCTCGTATGATATTGGATCACCAAATTGAAGGACAGCCATCAAGTCATTATCTTGCTTTGATAGACACAAGACAATCTTCTCTTGTTCAGCAATCAAAGTTGTGATCTCTGCAACTTCATTCCAGCTTGCAATGCTGTCTGAGAGAGGCACCAACATAAGTTGTTTCTGGAGGACCTTGATGAGATCTTGAGCAGCATTCAGACACTGACAGATGGCAAGGATCTTCTCCACAGCATGAAAACCTTTCTTCTTAGACTGTTGCTCTAAAGGCCAGCTTTGATAGGCTTGCTGTGCTTCAAATTGAGCTTGAAAGTACTCATCAGTGTATTGGATCTTGTCCCTCTTTGCTTCAGCAAGTGCAAGTCAGGCTTTTGTTGCCCTCACATGCTTTTCCAGCCAAACACCAACCTGGCATAACTTCAGATGGTCCTGATGTTCAATCTGGAGGTCCAGGAGGAACAATTGATGATGGATGCCGGTGACACAGAGATTTGGGATAAGGCATTGAAGATCCCTCCAAAGATGTTCAAGCCCTCTCTGTCAGTGAGACCCCAGATGTTGCCTTTCCAGGGATGATACCACAACTGACAGACCCACTGATGGCTGTATGCATGGAAGACACTGATTCCAAATATGATCCATGGCATCCATTGTGGCAAGAGGTTCCACTTCAGGATGCTTTGGTGAATTTGACAGCTGACATTGTAGAGAATGCCAACTCACCAGTGTACAGGCAACTGTGCCATGACGAAATCAATTATTGCCAGTGCATAGAACTGTTGCTCCCTGGGCATCCACATATTGCTCCAGATGATGACTCGATCATGGTGACAAACACCTGCCATCATGCCAGTGTCTGAGAAGTGCTGTCCTGGGGTCTCACTCTCTCCCCATCAGCAGCAATAAAAGACTCACCACAGTTGTCAAGGTATGAGTTCGGCACATGCAGCCCTGGCTCAACACAATCGCCCTCACCATTGGCAACATCAACTGTGTACTCCCCCTGCTTAGACATGTGTTTAGTATGATGTTCATGCCCCTTAACAGGCCAGGCTGCCTTGACCCTTGCTTTCCAAGCTTCCAAGAAGCTCCGGGGCAGCTTATGAGTTCCTGGTGGGACAATTTGAGGATCCTGGGTGCCAGGTTGCTTTTTTTGGCCAGGATGGCAGTCATAGTCCTTGTTTTGTCTAAGGGCAAAGCACGCATCAAGACACAGGAAGAACTTGGGGCTACAATACAACAAGATTCACTATATCAGCATCACGACATGACAAGAGTGTGAATAGAATGTGTACTACTCACAGTTTTCTCTCCCCAACTTTGTTAACTCCACCAAAGCACAGTGGGCAACGAGAGCAAAGGTAATCAGATGGACTAATGGGAGGATCAACCCCCAGGTGTGAGAGTGTGGTTCATGATGGCATGGTCAGCCCATTTACATCCCCCTTGGCATGACTGTTCATTGTGTGGGTGGTGGGTTCACTAACAAGGCAGCCATCGCTACTAAGGGCACTGACATACAACTGAGCCATTATGGGTGTGCTGAGAAGTTATCCAAACATGTCACATAGTTAGGATAATGTATGACAGATTGCTGCTCAGTTGCCATCAGCGAAGGTGGTCCAGATGGTTCATCACCACCTGATCCCAATTCATCTTCAAATCCATCAGAAGAAAATAGAGATGGACAGGTACCATGGGAATGTTGTGAAGGTTCAGAAATCTGGACTTTCCGATGGTAGCATGGCTTGGTGATGCTTGCTCTTGGTGCTGCCAGCTGATTTACCAGTACAGTAGCTATGAAGGTGCCAGTTCCACCATGGAATTTCCAAGCTGTTGCTGCACTTGTAATGGGTTTCATGCTGTCTTGAGAGAGCATTGTGGTTGGAAGTTGACTGGGGTTGGCAGTGTTGATGGCAGTCATCAGTTTCTTCAAAACCTTATGACTACTAGTCTCCTTGGCAATCACAGCCTGGAAGGTTTTCAGGCCTTCTTGAGTGTACTGGAGTATGTGTCAGAAGGGGCTGATGAAGAGGGATGAGGATTTGATGCACTGGGGCTTCGTCTATGCTTCCATGAGCCTCAGAAGTCATTTCATCATCCACCTGGAGCATTGCCCATACACTTGGGGGACATAGGCAAGATCACTTAATTATGGGACTTGCAGACTAGGAAGAATGCTCATCCACAAAGTTTGTGATAGAGGTGAGATATTTGGGAAATTGAGAGGTGAGGACATGAAAAGTGGAAAACACAAGGCAGAAACACAAGAGGCAGGAACATGAGAGATGGGAACACTGTAGAAGGGCTTTAGATGTCAAGCTCAAATGTTGAAGAACCAAACACACACACCTGATATGTGGAAGTCAGTGTCAAAGAGAAAGCCAGGATGCAACAGGAAATCACAAGAAAAAGCAAGTTGCTTGAACCTGGGGCCTACAGAAAAACCAAATGTTGGCCCACAGACACTGCGAAAAACTCAAATTGAGGAATGAAGCATGTTGATGAGACACCGGCACATGTGGTAACAGGAATACGGTATAGAAGAAGGGTTGGGAGCTCTCATGACTGTCAAATCAAAATCTGGTTCAGCCAGTGTGTAGATGGGAGACTGTATTTCTGTTGTTATTCATTGGGTTGGTTCGCTTCAATGGTTGATCACACTCTGCAAGATGTGTATGGTGTTCAGTGGAGGATAGGATGGGATATGGACTAGCTGTAGTCAATGATATATCATCTGGGATGCTTTATGGAACACCTTGGACCACCGTATATCAGGACCTTCTTAGGTACCAAATCCCAGGCACTTTTTGGTACCTAGGGAGGCCCTCCCGACATGGGGCCCAATTGGGCCAAATACCCCATATCGGCCAGACCAAGTTGGGCCCCAATGGGGCCCCAGTCTCTGAACTTCATGCCTGCAACATGCACCAACCTATACATATACTTATGGCAAGGGTAGACTTATAGCATTAAGAAGTTACTATAGGCAAGTTAGCAAGAAACATGAGACTAAGTTAAAGGTGCATAAGGGCATCAACCCGAGAGGAGCATGGACACTAAGTCAACACTGTTGAAATGATGTAGATAATCCAAGGCTGTCAAGTCCCCAGGTAACATCCATAGAATTACGTGCAACCCCATTCTCATAGTTGAGACCATCCGACATGGTACTGGGACCTCCAAAATCATGCATGCCAATCTCCGCATGTCCTTGTTGGTGCCCCATTGAAAACCCAAATAGGTCATCAGGTTGTGCAGTTCCAGGATAATCACCGTGTTGTAGGGTAGAAGTCTGATGGAGCGGAATCATGTCGGCATTGCGGTCCATGGTTCCATTCACGGATCCAGGATATGCATTGAAGGTATTATCAAACGAGGCGGGATCGAAATATGACAAGTCCACTCCTCTCCAGTCCATCCTTGGGAGGTCAATCGTGGAGGTGGAGGGGCTGAGGTGACACCAGAGACAGAGGGAGAGGCTTGTGAGTTGGAAAAACGAGGCCGGGGCTTTGGTTGTGGTTGCAGTTCATTTCCAAGATGTACCTCGGAGGGCCCAGAGGGGTCACTCTCTACAGCATTGTCACTTTCGCTGTTGATATAGGCACTAGAGAGTGGTGTCGACTTCCGCTTTCCTTTGGCCCTCTTGGTCCCCTTCCTTAGATCTGATGACAACTCTCGTATCTTCTTTGTCACCCCACCGTCAACGAGACTATCACCAGCATTCCTTCGCTTAGCACCACCACCCGAGCTCCCTCCAGTGACCTTCTTGGAGGCAGCATCCCTAGCCCCCTTCAGCGATAGTATCATGTCCCCATTGTGATCAACAATCAACGGGATATCCGATGCATCCCCCTCTGGCCAATCATCGAGGCTGCTGAGTGTAACCTTCCTCTCAGGATTGGTATCCTGAAGCGCGAAGTATAAGGCCTTCCAATGTGACGTTCCATAGTGATCACTATACTCAGAACCGAAGTTTGGAAACTGGGCATTGGGCAAAAAATTCCTGAGTACGAGTTTGTGCTCGATTAGAATCTTCACCAAGTTCGTCCATGGGAAGACCGAAAATTCCACGTATGGCCTGAATAGGGCAGCAAGCATGCCCTTGACGGCTGTCCGGGTCTTGTAGACGTTGCTGAGATCAAATGCTCTCTTCTTCTGGGACTCCTCAGCCGTAAACTCACGCAATGCCTCGTGCTGAGAACGTTTCGAAAGAATGAAACGATATATATCAGAAATCTCGGCAGCCATCGAGAATTTGGTGTTAAACCATTCCAGGCTGGTCAGTCATATGGGGGACCTAATTTAGGTACCACTTTCGGGGCAGAAAATGGTACCTAATAGGTCCCCCAGACCTTACGGCCGAAATCAGGCGATTTCAATTCAGTTTTTTGGCCATCTGTCGGCCAATCCATGGCTGTGCTAGATTATATGCTTATTTATTATTATTTGTTTATTTATTATTATTATTATTATATACATATTATACTATATACCTATTATCCCCCCCGGGGTCTGCCACCACAGGGGGGCATGGTTTATGCGGATCATGGTCACGCGCCCGCATTTACCCACCGTACCCTCCGCAGCGAGTGCGGTCGGGGGCTGGTTCCTTTTGGGCACTGCCTCGAGAGGGTCGGTCTTCATTTGTGGGGCTTCGTTCGCGGTTATCGTTCGTGGCGTCTCGTTCGGCGGGTTTCTGCTTGGGGGCTCGCGGGGGTTCTGGTTCAGGATCTACAGAAATAAATAATGAAATATTAGTACAACAGTAATGCAGCGCAAAAAGAGCAGCTTATGCTGCTCTTTTTGCGCCACAAGACTAAGAAATGAAATATAAAACATACCTTGTACCCCACACCCGCAGGTGTAGGGTACTGGGGCTGTGTACGTTGGTGCGTACATACGCCGGCTCGTACGCACGGCGGTTCGTATGGCCCCCCCGTCGTTCGGGCGTCGATAAGCAGGGTTGCGGGGGGGGGTTCGCGTCGGTATTCGCTCGCAAGAGAAGTCGAGACCTACAGGATAAGAAATCTAAATTAGTTAATAATTAAACACCATGCAAAAAGAGCAGCTTTCGCTGCTCTTTTTGCATGGGTGTAGCTACTGGGCAGGACAGGGACTCACCTTACATAGGACCACACACCTGCCAGGGCAGGTGTGTGATTCCTGGTGCCCGCATTAGGCGGGGGTGCATCCTCGTTCAGCGTGGTTGCATCCCCGTTTGACACGGCCACGTCCTCGTTTGGCATGGCGCCGCATGTCACGTCCTGGGCACGTTGGCGTGGCGTGTTGCGTTGGTGTGGTGCATTGCGTTGGCGTGGTGCGGTGCGTTGGCGTGTCGCGTTGTTGGCGTTGCGTTGGCGTGTCGCGTTGCGTTGGCGTTGCGTTGGCGTGTCGTGTTGCTGTGCTGCATTCGCATTGGTGTGTCGCGTGGGTCTTTGGGCTCTGGTCATTTTGTGGGTTACCGTCATGCGTTGACGAGGGCCCAGCTAGAATAATTAAAAGCACGTTAGTAAAAAATTCGAAAGCAGCGCAAAAAGAGCAGCTTTCACTGCTCTTTTTGCGCCGGTGTATCTACTACAATTCATAAAAAAACATACCTTGTATGACCACACACCCGCCGCTGTGGTGTGTGGTCATCTACGCCTGCCTGTCTAGGTGGTTTCCTGTTCGGTCGATGTAGCGCATTTTAATCGATCAATGTAAAAAATAAAATAAAATAAAAAGAAAAGCCACGCAAAAGGAGCAGCGTACGCTGCTCCTCTTGCGCGGTTGTACTCACCTTACAATTACCACACACCCGCTGAAGCGGGTATGTGGTTCGTCTGGGGTCCCTGGGCCTTGCATTGTGCGTCCCCGTTTCTGGGTTTCGTTTGGCGATTGTTCCTGGGCAGGTCATGTTTGTGGCCCTCGTTTGGCAGGTTAGTTGTCATTTCCGGGGGAGGGGGGGTTCATTTGGCGGGTGGTTGAGGCAATAACCTAGAATAATAGATAATTTGTTAGTTAAAAATTTAAATGAACGCAAAAAGAGCAGCGATGGCTGCTCTTTTTGCGTCCTCCGGGGTGCATTACTTACCTTTTATAGAGCCCACACCCGCGATAGCGGGTGTGGGGTTCCTACGGTTTGGCGTTCGCTTGATTTCTTCGTTTGGCGCCTTGTCGTTTGCGGATCTCGTTTTGCGGGTGGGTCATCGTTCGGGGGGCTCGTTCTACAGGTCTTCATTTGTTGCTAGCCTAGAATAATAAATCATTAGTTAAAAAAATTAAAACAGGCGCAAAAAGAGCAGCATTGCTGCTCTTTTTGCGCCGTTGGGGGTGCACTTACCTTATATAGAACCACACACCCGCCGCAGCGGGTGTGTGGTTCGTGTGGCCACTCCGTCGGGGCGCAGCCACCTCTGCGTCCTGTTGCGTTTCGCTTGGCGGGGTTTTGTTTGGCGCCATTTCGTTTGGCGCAGCTTCGTTTGGGTTGTTTTCGGGTTGTTTTCGGTTCGCGTGTTGCCGTTTAGGACCTGAGCGGTCAGGCCTCGTCCTTTGGCGGGGCCTCGTTTGGTGCCTGGGACAAGGCCATGACCTAGGAATATCAACGTGGTCAGTAAAGAAATTCAAAGCAGCGCAAAAAGAGCAGCTTTCGCTGCTCTTTTTGCGCTGTTGTATCTACTAGTATAAAAAACTCACCTTTTGACCACACCCGCAGCGGCGGGTGTGGTCGTCTGCTTGCCTTTCCTTTGTAGGCGGTTGCCTGTCGGTATGTGAGGACGCAACTCAACGCTGGCAATTGCCGGATCCCCAAAAGCGCTCAAGTGCCGTCGCCACAAGTACCATTTAAATTAATAGCCAGTATATAGACAAGGAATACGTTATTATGTAATATATATTTTTCCAAAAGACGACAAAGACAACCATAGGAGGTCAGAGCTCAATGAGGCATTTCAATGCCTCATTGAGCTCTGACCTACCTATGGTTGTCTTTGTCGTCTTTTGGAAAAATATATATTACATAATAACGTATCCTGTCTATAACTGGCTATTACTTTAAATGGTACTTGTGGCGACGGCACTTGAGTGCTTTGGGGATCCGGCAATTGCCGGCATTGAGTCGATTAAAACGCGCATACATCAACCGAACAGGAAACCACCTAGACAGGCAGGCGTAGATGACCACACACCCGCAGCGGCGGGTGTGTGTCATACAGGTATGTTTTTTTGATTGTAGTAGATACACTGGCGCACAAAAGAGCAGCGAAAGCTGCTCTTTTGCGCTGCTTTCGAATTTTTTACTAACGTGCTTTTAATTATTCTAGCTGGGCCCTCGTCCAACGCACGACGGTAACCCACAAAATGACCAGAGCCCAAACACCGAGGAGGCACGAGGGAACGACCGGTAAGCAGGGGAGGTGTCGTTAGTAGACTTTACTTATTCATCTCATAGCTACGTGCGGGTTTTTGGTGGTTCATTTATCATTAGTGTATTTGTTTTTTAATTGTATTTTGTTTGTTATAGTTATATTATTGTGTGTGTTGTTTTCTTTCTCATCGAGAGTATGTTGTGTATGTGTTTTTGTTGTGTTTTTCTTGTTGTCTTTTTTTTATTTTTGTTGTCTTTTTCTGTTTTTCCTCTATTTTTTATCTGTCTGTTTTATATTGTTTAGTTTCTTTTCTTCTATGTTTCTAGTATCTGTTGTATTTATTTCTCTATTTTCTGTTTATTCTGTTATTTGTATTAGTTGTCTTTTCTTATATTTGTTTTTATCTTGCTTTTAATGCTTATTCTCTTCTTATATCTTGTCTATTCTTGCGATCTATGCCAACGCACCGCACCACGCCCCAACGCACGCACACTTCTTTTTGATTATTTTTTTTGTTTATTTGTTTTGTTGTGGTCTGTTATTACTGTTCTTTCTTAGGTATCTATTGTGTATTTTTCTGTTTATCTCGTTTTTTTTCTCTTAATTATCTGTTTTTGATGGTCACGGCCGCGTAATCGGATTGCATTATCCTTTTTACGGCTGAAAGATGGATGCTTTCTCCCCGCGTGTGTGTGTATGTTCGGGCACAGTGTATATAACTTATACGTTCTCTCTTCCTGGCGGTGGGTGTCCTTTATGTTATTTGTTTTTGTTGAGTTGTTCCTGTCTCGCCCAGTAGTTTGCTTTATCTCTTTATCGTGTTTATAAGTTAGCTAGTCGTTATGGCTTTTTGCAATTTGTTGTTTTGTGTAGTTTTTTTAACTTATTTTATGTGTTTTCTATTCTCCTTGTGATTTTTTGTGTTTGTTTTTTTTTCTTTTTGTATCTTTCTTGTTCTATTGCTGTATTATCTTTGATTTGATTTAGTTTTGCCTCTTTTCTCTCTTTGCAATCCTGTGTTTTCTTTTTTGTTCTTTATCGAATTCTGTCTTTTTCAATATTTTATCGTTGGTGTGGTTGTCCGTACGACTGCCGTTTTTGTGTCTGGTGTGTTTGTGTATCTCTCGTTTAGATTTGTTATTGCGGGTTGTTAGTCTCGGGAACTTTACATCGTGTTGTGTCTTAGTTACCTTTAGTCTATGCTCTGTCTTGTGTTGTTGTTGGGTTATTTTTATGTTGTGTATGTTTGTGTTTGGTGGTGGGTGTGGGGTCATTTTTCATTTAGTCTTGTGGCGCAAAAAGAGCAGCATAAGCTGCTCTTTTTGTGCTGCATTACTGTTGTACTAATATTTCATTATTTATTTCTGTAGATCCTGAACCAGAACCCCCGCGAGCCCCAAGCAGAAACCCGCCGAACGAGACGCGCGAACGATAACCGCGAACGAAGCCCCACAAATGAAGACCAACCCTCTCGAGGGAGTGCCCAAAAGGAACCAGCCCTGACCGCACTCGCTGCAGAGGGTACGGTGGGTAAATGCGGGTGCATGACCATGATCCGCATAAACCATGCCCCCCTGTGGTGGCAGACCCCGGGGGGGATAATAGGTATATAGTATAATATGTATATAATAATAATAATAAATAACAAATAATAATAAATAAGCATATAATCTAGCACAGCCATGGATTGGCCGACAGATGGCCAAAAAACTGAATTGAAATCGCCTGATTTCGGCCGTAAGGTCTGGGGGACCTATTAGGTACCATTTTCTGCCCGAAAGTGGTACCTAAATTAGGTCCCCATATGACTGACCAGCCTGTTGGATCGTGCAGATACTGGCCGTGAGCTTGACCACCGAAGGAAGGAGCATGTTGAAAAGGCAATGAAGAGCCGGGTCTCTGGAGTACAAGGGGCTCTAAAGCGATATGAGGAGATCCGAAGGGAGATGATGAAGCTTCGGGGGAAGGGGAGTGTTGCAGCGGATGCTTATATCCCCCCAGAGATATCCTCGTCTGTCTACAAGCTAGATGTAGATGAAGATATCTGGCAAGTACCTCATCATGAGGATCTTGCAAACTTTCCTGATGGAGAGGTACCTGCGTGGCTTAGAGATAAGGGGGTACGGGATGGGATACGAGCTGCCCAAGAGATTCTAAATTGCCGCCAGGAGCTGGAGCGTTGCAAGGCTGAATTCTCTAACTTACATACATGGTTTATGACCCAATGTTCTGCCACATGGCATGCATATACTCTTTCTTGTGGTATGTAATCTACATTTGGCTGTCATGATAGGGGTTGACTGAATTAGCCTCATTCTGCTAGATGCAGAGGTGAAGTTCTTTGCATTACTAGAGTTGCATCACCTGCATGATTTGGTAGAGGCTTGGCAGAGGCATTCATCAGCAATGCTTGGGAGTGATGGCCAGATTGGCTGGATGAATCTTCCTGAGCGGCCTCCTCCCCTTTGTTATGGTAGGATTCAGATACTGTGTGGGCCTGTGTCCCCTGTGGCAAACTCACTGACAGGTGAGGCTGTGGATGGGGTCTCAGATGCTGCAAGCTCGGATGATGATGAAAATGGGGAATTAGAAGATGCACCTGTGCCGCAAGACATTGCATTCTTAGCTGCTCTTGATGCTCTTGAGGAGTTAGTCGGGGATGATGCATGAATTGTTCTATTTGAATGTAATATCTTGTATTTTGTAAACTATGGTTGGTTTAACTTGGAAAAAAAATAGAGATCTGAGTTCCGTGTGTCCTACTGTGGATTTGGGACAAGTTCACACATTTGGGCCCCATTGGTGCAGGCAGTTTGAATGTATCCACTTGGGTCCCATTTGGGCCCACTTGGGCCCCACTTGGGCCCCACTTGGGCCCCACTTGGGCCCCACTTGGGCCCCATTTGGGCCCCATTTTGGGCCCCATTGCATTGATACTGCTCTTTAACTTTGGATTTGGGCCCTAGTGGGGCCCCAGTATTGTAGGACCTACTTAGGTACCAATTCATGGCACAGATTTGGTACCTAACATAGGTAGTCAATGTGGTTGACCAGCCTGTCAACGCCAGCAATTGCTGGGATGAGGATTGCAGCCAAGCACTGACTCAGAATATTAAAAATGTGGAATATATTATTATTAAGTTTATGGTGTACCGCTTGTATATAGTTGCCCAATGCATTGTGGTGTATTACTACTGATGAGTGGTTTGGCGCTTTCAGAACCTGGCACGTGTCAACATTGAGTTTCGGCTTCACCTGGTTGTGATACCCCACCAATGACACCAAGGCCAAAGTGAACACCACCACACCCCAGAATGGTGGGGTGCAGATAAGGCACATAATTTTTACCCCTTTCCCCACAAGGAGTGGCTTTAAGCCGCTCCTTGTGCACTGCTTAATTTTTACTAACACTTTGAATCCTTTTCATTGTAGGCAGTATCGCAATTGTTTGGGCACCCCACCCCGAACAGTGATGACGACGACATTGTCATTGTCAAGGATTCCGGGCTCCACAGCCACATGACTGATCCAACTGACAGCCGAAGTTGCGAGTATGATGAACGGTACACCACAGCCCAGAAAAGCTGGGCTGTAGAGATATCATAGTGAGTGCACGGTGGCTGGTATATTGGGAATGTACTCACAAAGATTCCTCTGCATAGAAACTGTGTGAACATAAGACTATGAGTGAGCGCTGGAAGACCTGTCAGTATGCTTTCTAAGTGACGAAAGATCTATGCTGATTATACCATGTAATGTAGTTTGATTTTCTTCGAGGGATCTCAAGAAAGAATATGAAAAGACAGAAGATGGCCTCAAGGCCATGCAATCTGTTGGCCAAATCATTGCCGAAATTCTCAAACAGCTTGATGACGATCGATGTGTGTTGGTTCATGATATAGTGTCTGCATATTGTACTAATATAATGCAACTTGCTTCATAGTTATTGTGAAGGCATCTTCGGGTCCTCAATATGTTGTTTCTTTCCATCCCACTCTGCCATTAGAAAAGCCGAAAGCTGGGATGCAAGGCGAGTTCTTGCTTCTCGGGTTCCATCTTATGTGGAAGGGGCAGCTTTAAGCTGCCCCTTTTTGTGCATATTTAATTTTTTACTGATAAGGTTTCATTGTTAGGCACGACTGCGACTACCCACGCACCCCCCCAACTCGAATGATGACGATGATGATGCTACATCATCATCGTTGTTGAGAATCCCTGGTTCCATGGGACCAATGGACCCAAAGACGGAAGTTGCGAATGTGATAAACCATCCACCACACCCCCCATCACTGGGGTGTGGGATGAGGTAAGTATTATGATTCTGGGGCAAAATGGGTGGTTTTAAGCTGCCCATTTTCCCCCACTTTAAGTCTACTAATAATAAGAATTCCCTCCATTATAGGATCGTCAGTACTGACACACCCGACCCCAGCCACAGCCCCTGCCCTCGAATGATCTCACCCCCCAACCTCGAATGTATGCAACCCCTCAGCCTCGAATGCACGCAGCCCCCCCTCCTCAACCTTGAACGGCCACGTATGAGCAAGGGATCTGGACCTGCAGGAGCCCACGGCAGTACACCACACCCCAGAAATGCTGGGGTGTGGTATTAAGGTAAATTTGTGGTTCCTTATGCACAAAAGGAGCAGCTTAGAGCTGCTCCTTTGTGCTGCTTTACTTTTTTACTAATGCTCTATTTTCATTATAGACTATCCCCATCACCCTTACAAGCCCTGCCCCCGAATGATGACATGGCGATGATGACAACAAGATCATCGTTGTTGTAACGATTACGGATTTTATGCTGCTCCCCAACCCGCCCCAAATGAAATACACCCACCCCACCCCAAATGAAATAAACCCACCCTCAGCCCCGAACGAACGGACCCCCTCTATGGCCTACAGGTCTTGTGACCGCATATAAGGGGAGAATACAAAGCACAAACCCACAGGAGCACCCCCAGTACACCACACCCCAGCATAGCTGGGATGTGGTGTTAAGGTAAAGTACATTTGCTATGCACAAGGGGCAGCTTTAAGCTGCCTCTTCTGTGTCTTTAATATAGGCCATCATGATAGCCACCCATCCGCCTTACCCCTCAAATGACGATGATATCGCTGTTGTCACCCATGACCCCAGGTCTTATGACGGACTGCCCTAAGGAGTACACCACACCCTAGCATTGCTAGGGTGTGGTGATGAGGCGAGTATAGCCATGAATCTTGAGCAAAATGGGCAGCTCTAAGCTGCCCATTTTGCCCTCCTTTGATTTTTTACTGACAACAAGTTTTATCTTCATTATAGAGTCAATTGCTAGTCCTATGCGCCCCCCCTCGAGCAATTGCAACCCCCCCCACCTCGAACCAGTGTATCCCCCAGCCTCGAATTTATGCAGCCCGCTGCCTCCCTTTGCCTCAAATGTGCATGCCCCTTCTGCAGGTCTTATGACCATGCATGAGCGAGGAATCCAACAGACGAATCCGTGGGGACAGCAGGCAGTACACCACATCCCAGCTATACTACCTGCCAAACAAAACCGCCCAAGGTAAGTAGTGTATGCAACCACACAAAAAGAGCAGCAAATGCTGCTCTTTTTGCGCTGGTTATAAATTTTAACTAACATCTTATTGATTTTTCTAGGACATCGCCTGAACCAGAACCCAGTGAATGAAACACACGCCCATAGATAGATGTGTATATAATAAATTAATAATTATCCATGAGAATAAACAATAATAAGTAAATAATCATAGTTGCTGATAAGCCCATATGGCCTGTTGATCTGCTTGGGGGCATTCCTGGGCTTGCCAGGACCTATCCTGATACCCCAAGCCAAATATAAGTTTGATATCAAAATGCCTATGGGCAGACTTACAGATTGACCTAAGGTCACCCTGTTGAAATTATTTGAGATCAAAGGATTTTGATGCCTCATAGGCAATTAATTTGATGTGGTTTGACATGCCTTTTGAGATCAGTCCAAGTGGCTGACTGAGGTGAGGAATCAAGTGAATTACCAAGGAATGTCCTGGAAACAAATTGCGATGCTGAGAGTCCTGAGCCATCATATATAGGGACCATGACAATAGTATCCCTAGAGGATCACAGAACCGAGTTAGCTCCTAACAGCCCTTATGTGATCAAGAACTCACCAGTCAAGACAAGAATGAGCCTTGTGGTCAAAACGAACCCTAAGTCATATTCTAGCAGCACCCAGGATGAAAGTTGAGAGCTCAAAGAATGTTTTCAGTGATTTGGCAGCTGACCATCTTATAGCACACAAATGAGGGAGGTACCAGCAGTACCGTTGCTAGGACGAAAGTTGTTGGATTCCTTGTGACTCCCAGAGATGTGGACGGAAGTCCTGAATAATGAGACAAACCCTTATTTGTTAGATATGATAATGCAAAAAGGGGGGATGCCTGCACTATACCTCAGTGCATTGTGGAGACAATCAGTGGCAGCTGCCACATCTTTGCTTGAAGCAAATATCGCCCATGCCCTTGTATCTCAAAGAAGAGGAGTCAAGCCATCCACTAGTGACTGGGAACTGGCATCGCATGCAGCATCATATATCCGGTTGGCAGCTAAAGGAAAGTATAAACCTGTTGCTAAAAAGAAACTCCTGGTACCAGTCAGTATACCTGGGAAGGTGTATGAATGAACAAATTATAAACCCATACCTATACCAATATGTGAACCTCTACCAACACACCTGCCATCTCTTGAGGAATTCAGGTATTCCAAGCAGATAACAAAAGACTGTCTGGAGACCATAATTAAGAATGTCCCACAGGACTTTTTATGGCCACAGGAGCTGGATCTCCTAGTGTATATTGTAGGGCAGAATGAAAAGGCAATAGCATTCATTGATGCAGAGCATGGGCAATTCAAGAGTGAATATTTTCTGGATTACATCATGGAAACAGTGCCCCACATACCATGGAGGCGACCACAGATCCCAATTCCAAAGGCTTTGAAGGACGAAATGATATTGATGTTAAAGTCGCAGGTGGCGGCAGGTACTCTGGAACTGTCCAGATTGTCGTACCAGTCAAGTGTCTGCATGGTTGCTAAACCGAAAGGAGGATGGCATGTAGTCCACAATTTGCAGCCATTGAATGCGGTTTCCTTGCAAGATTCAATGCTGCCACCCAATATTAACGAGTTTGTGGACTCATTCGTCTGATATTCAGTATATGGGGTGATGGACCTATTTTCGGGATACCATCAGCGTACCCTACATGAGGAATCAAGACCACTCACTGCATGTCAAACTGAAATAGGGAATATGCAGCTTACCTTGTTACCAATGGGATATATGAATTCTATGCAGGAATATCAATGAACAACCATACATATGATGTAAGCAGGAATTTGAAGTCGACTCCAGCCACAGTCCATGATACGAGATCGAGAACAAAGAGAAGGGATCACAGGATCAATCCAGATGTTCAGGTCCTTAAGAAGGAGCGGTCTTTGGATGGGAGGAATGTACTGCTCTGATAGAGACTATCTAAACAGTAAATGAAGGGATCAAATCACACACTAAGCTCTCCTCTTGAGAACCTATCAAAAGTGTGATAAGTAGTGATTGTGTTATGGAGTTTACCCTTGGACCAGTGGCAGTTTGTTAAGCCTTCAAAACTGGGGGTGAGGGGAAAGACAATGGAATTTCGCATCTGCTGCACTTAATATACATCACAGAAAAATTCCATGGTAACTGGCAGAAATGTGGGCTTAAGGCAAAAATGATGAAAAAGAAATCAAGTCAAAAGCTTGAAAACTGAAGGAGATATTCAATTATCAAGTCAGAACAGGGGAATATGGCTTAACCAAGGTATTCCTCCTCTCCTACTGAACAGAATCCCTTGGGGAAAGGTTGAACTGGTCACCCTAGACGTACCCTCCATCGGACATAGGGTTCCGGAACCATAATTGCCTTTAGTAATCAGAAAAGTGGAGGTAAAAGTGAAATGAGACATGGGGAGATTAAATCACAGAAAGCCGAGTTCTAATCCGCTTGTTTTTCCCTTGGTACCATTCGATGCGGATTTTCAGCATCTTTCCAGGGGTGGTCGTTACTAACGAATTGGATCAAAACTGGTGGAGATATTCGCGAAATACTGAAGGATAGTGTGGAGCATGAGGTAAAATCGACCTGGAGGATGCAGTTCGTATCCGATAAACTCGTGTGTGGTACCGTTAGATAGGCATTGATTGTAGCCTTCTGGGCGCTATCTTTCCGAGTCGATCCGATCAAAAATAGGGGAGATATTCGTGAAATACTCCTTGAGAGTATGGGAATAGCCCCTATTTAGCATGTGACTAATCCGTGAGTTGGATCCAGAGGATTAGGCAATCTTGATTATATAATTGGGACTCGTATATCGCCCTTGAGGCAATGGCACAGAAGACTGGATTGAACATCAATGAAGAGGGCAAGTTGAATTGCCAAAGCCACAATTGGCTGGACTTGAGGTAAATACAAAATCAGGTGGTCTGTTGAAGACCTGGCGATGGACAAATAATTGTCTCATATACAAGGTGGAGGAGAAGTGAGTAGGCCACGGTTTTGAAAGAGGGGAATCCGTGCTATTTAATAATAAAAGGAATGACAGGAAATGGAGGAGGCAGAATTGAACATATTGGATTCGTTTGAGGAGGTAGTTGGGCAGTGATACAAATTCTATGTGGTGGGGATTTATCCCTCCAACAACGATGGTGCACATGACACCTCATAGAGCAGGAGTGCTTGTAGACAATATAGGACTTAAAGGCCACCTACATGATATAATGATGAAACCATAAGTCAGAACCCCCATATTCGACAGTTCATCTGGGAATATGCACACACCTTAGACAAAATGTTTGTGACCTTTATTCAAGCCAGATGCACAGCAGCTGGGAAGAAGTTGGTATTAGCTACTCCTCTCGTTAATATTGTAGGAAGTATATGCTCACTTGAAGGGAGATGGCCACACCATGGAGTCATAACCAAAGTCCTAAACTGGCCCCAGCTGGCCAATATTACCAATGTATGAGCCTTTCTGGGAACCGTAGGTGTAGCCCAGAACTGGATCTGGCACTTTGCTAAAATAGCAAAGCCATTAATGATGCTCACACAGCTTCAACCACACAAGTTTGCATGGAACAAAGAAGCTGTAATGACATTACCAGTTTTGCAGGTGCTGGACATCCACCTAGTGAAGGTTAAATGTGAAAATGAGCGAGAATCTGATCTTGGATTGGTAACTCTGGCTGTGGACAGCTCCCAGATCGCTGCAGGATATGTTCTTTATCAAAACTTTGAAGATGGGAGACACCCGTTAGTCTACGGATTGATTACATGGAATGAGGTCGAGAGCCATTACTCACAGCCAAAAATAGAGTTATATGGATTGTTTCGAGCACTCAAAGCACTCTGTTATGAATTATGGGGCATCCATTTCAGAGTTGAAGCTGATGCAAAATTCTTAAAGGAAATGATTAACACACCTGGTCTCCCAAATGCTGCAATGACTCATTGGGTGTCATACATTCAGCTCTTCAACTTTGAGTTCAAGCATGTACCGGCAGCACAGCATGCTGGGCCAGATGGTCTGTCACACAGAGAATGAATGAAAGAGGACACGATGGATACAGAAGACAAGTTAGAACCCAATGAAAGTGGCCATTTCATCATGGGGATGAGACCGGTAGCCTATATCGCAGACATGGGTTTCATCTTGACGGAGGAGGAAGAATACAAGGTTGAACATGCAAGATTGAAGTCTGAACCCAATGAAGTCGTGGATCTGCTAAGCAACCGCAAACAATTGGTGAATTACATGTTCAAAGATAGTGACTGAACCTTGTGGACCATGCACTCTTGGGTGGCAGAGGTTCATAACAGCAATGCAGAACCAGAGTTGAGTGAGAGTGAGAAGTCGGACACACCAGAAACATGAGAACACATTCATAAGCGTATGGATAGGGACAGTGATGAGTATTGGGATCAGATTGAGGCTTACCTCAACGATTTGAGGGTTCCACATGGTGTAGACTGGAACAAATTTGTATGGACCACACGGAAATTCTTCCTGTATGATGACCAGTTGTGGAAATGGCATAGCGGATCACCCCAGCTAGTTCTCTGAGATAAGGACTGGTGACAAGATGTAATGCATTGGGCTCATAATGAGTCTGGCCATTGGGGTAGAGATCCCACATACAAAAAGATCGCAGATACGTACTTTTGGCCAAACATGATGTCCGATGTGATACAGTTCTGTCACTCATGCCAAGAGTGTCAGTTACAGTCATCACATAGACCAAAAGTACAGTTGTTACCAACTTACATACCTACAATCCTGCACAAATTCAATATTGATGTAGTGGACATGTATATCATATTGGTGGGTTACAGATATATCATCGACATCCACAATGGTTTGACCAGATGGATTGAAGCATGAATGCTGAAAACAAAGAAAGCTGAGTTAGTCACTGACTTCCTATTCCAGGATGTTATATGTAGGTTTGGATGCATACCTCAGGTTACCTCAGACAATGGTACTGAGTTCGACGGTGCTTTTTTGGCCTTGACTCATCACTATGGAATTCCATTGGTAAAATCCACACCTTACCATCCTCAGGGGAATGGAATGATCGAGCAAGGACACTGGACCTGGATAAACTTGATATGGAAACTCTGTGGTAAAAGAAAACAGGACTGGAGTCAGCATTTTTATCCAGCTTTATGGGCTGATAGGGTCACTACCCAGCGAGTTACAGGCTTTTCACCCTACTTTTTGTTATATGGATGACCCCACCTATTTCCCTTTCATATTACGGATACATTGTGGCACACCCTTGACTGGCATCAAGTCAAGACACAAGAGGATTTGTTGGCAATCTGGGCAAGGCAGTTCTCAGCTCTGGCCCAAGATAGAAAAATGGCAGCAATGGAAAATGAATGCATGAGAATCTGGGCAGCTGTCGACTTTGCTAAGCATAATAAATGACACCTAATGACAACACCCTATCCCCTGGGAACCATGGTATTAGTACACCAAGCCAGATTTGATGTTAACACAAAATTTAAAGGTGGTAAATACTGTGACCATTGGGCTGGTCCTTTTTGTGTGCATAGAAACCTAGCAACAGGTGCCTACAAATTGAGGGAGCTTGATGGGACTGTCATGAAGGGATCTATAGCTGGAAACCATGTCAAGCACTGCTTCCACCACAGTCAAGATACCATGGTTGAGATGGCTCCAATATCAGATGAAACTGATGACTTGGACGAGTTGGGTCTCAACATTTTCATTAATGATGATGATGAATACATACCTTCAAATCCTACTTCATATATGTGAAATCCTAACTGGCTGACTTCATATCAAATTCCCGAGCCAAATTGGGATGCAGTCTGGGAACAGTGGAAGAACCGGGAATGCCTGAAAGCCACTGGAAAGGATGACCTAAGACAAAACTAAAAGTCTGTACCAGCCCTACCTCCTCTTTCTCAGCAACAGGGACTTCATCAAGGGAAAGAGAGGATCTGATTTATGAACCAAACAAATCAGTGCAGAAACAAACAGACCCGGAAGTTGCCACACTGTGAGAAGGCACCCTTGCCCACTTGGAACTCATAGGATCTTGAGTGATCAAAAGCCAGAAAACACTCAACAACCACACAGGCAGTCTAAGGAGAGTTGACACAAGCCCCCTAGACTATTAGATCTGTTAAAATCATCACCTCTGATCTCCTGGCTGCGGTTTCTACAGAAATTCATGCCCATGATAGATATGAGACTCATTCACAGTCAGGCATCCCCATTGCCACTCAACAAGCCCCTATCAGCATGGCACAGATCCCTCCTGATGCTCAGAATGATCAGGAAGGTTCTAAATACACTAGGAAGATATAAAGGTGTTGTCTGTGCCCAAGAACTGTCAAACAGCACAACCTAAACAACTCCTCATTTGTCCAAACAGACCGCTACCACACAACTATGCCTTCTTCCAAATCCACCTCCAACTCCTACATCACAGCTGGCCTGTTCCAATCCCATCCCTCAAACTCCTCCATTTCCACTGGCTCCAATATCAGTGACCTTGCAATGTCTGACAAATCTATCATTCCTTATGACCCAGCTACTACACACCTTAGTGACTTGGCTCCAAATATCCTTCTTGGACCAGTCTTGGGTCCCTCTGGCAATGGAAGCCCTAATAGTAATGACTGTTTCCAGCCTTTAGTGGCATTATGGCATCTTTTGCAGCAGACTCAAGACCCCCACTGTTCTAACCCAGATAGCAAGGAGTCTGAGGCAAGCCTTGGAGGCATTCATACTAAGTATGCCCAGGGTAGCCTTAGCCTGGCTATGGCTCTTGCCAATGGGGGTCCCAGCCACACAGGTGGCTGATCTCTTTAATGTAGTGGGCCCTACGCCTAGACCCAAGCCCAGAATGACAGATCTGGGGGTAGTCAAGGTGCCTGAGGGAAATACTCACCAGTCTTTTCCAGAATCCATTGGCTTGTACAATATCTGCACCAACCCCAACATTAAATTCCATATCAGATCGATTCTCCGAGATCAACCTGTCCAAAGTGTGGAAGATCTCATCCAAGCCTTGGAAGAGGAGGACAAGGGGCCCAAGCCAAGCCCAGTCTGGACTCCTTATGAGAATAGTGAAGGTGAATTCCAAGAGTATACACAAAGATTAATAGAGGCTGAAGAGGAATCAATAGCTCAGCATACCTGGCCTAGTACAAGACCACATTCTGAGGCTGCAGCTGCTTCTCATCCTCCAGATGCTAACCCAGCTACCTGGGAAGAGGAAGACACAAAGGCACCTGTGGAAACAAGGTATTCTTGTCTGCCTAGCTACCTTCCGCAGATGGAAACTATGAGTGAGGTTCCAGGGGGGTTTGATAGAACCACCTTGTCTCCACCCTTATGGCCCACAGCTCCACAGCCTTTCCATGTCATATCTAGTGTGACTATCCAGCTGGCAAACCATACCATCAACTTCTCATCTCACACCGTCATTCACTCTCCTCCACCTCCACCCCCCAGACCTCAGCACCACTCCCCTTGAAATTTACCTCACCCATGGCCTCCACCATGGGATCCCCACCATCATTGGGCCCAGGATTTGAGTGCTAGGGAAAGGCATCTTGCCTGGACCCAGTCTCAAGTCAATGATGTGCATCATGATCTTGATGCCCATCACCACGTCTGGGAGATCCTCCATAACCATGATACCGAATCCTTAAATAGTGTCCAGGAGAACTTAGACTCCATCCAGCGCCTTATGATGGCTGATGCTCAGACTATCAAGGAGGACCATGAGCAGCTCTGCAATGATACCAAAGCTGCTCAGGCCCAGGTAGCCCAGGCCCACCAGAACATATGGCAGCAGTTGCAAAGTCTCATGACTTTTACTGGCCATATCTGATGTATTGCTGAAGCTATAGAACCCAGCTTTCCAACTCCCACAATTGCACTGGGAACTATCATAAACCAGGTAGCATTCCTTTTGCAGGACACTGCCTGTGATAGATCCCACCTAGCCGCTTTCAATCTCTACTGGTTGATTATTCCTTTCCTCTCTGGTCTCCTCTGAATCCTATGTAAGCCAGATTCCACTCATGGCCTCCCAGCTGTCAACCCTCCCAGGGTGGATGTTAAACGATTCCATGAGTTGATCTGAGCTCTTCGATTTTGTCTTTTGGATGAGGAATATGCCCAAGCTATTGGGCAACCTTCAGAATTTGAGGATAGTGGTGGCAACCCACCTATGACACCTGTCACAGCTCACCAAACTATAGCCATCTCTTTACACCTGAGTTTGACAGAGTCATATGATATAGAATCTTCTGATGACAAATCCTTGTAGTGCAACCATCCATGCCTATCCCGTCTCTATTGTTTTGTTGAGCCTAGCTGCAGGCAGCCTTTGTTGTGCTCATTTACGGTGTTGGAGGGATAAATCCCTACACCATAGAAATCCTCATCCGAGGCCATTTTCCCTACGAACGAATCAATTATATGTCACCGCGCTCATTTAATTTTATCGCCATTTGTTTATTCAAGAAATCAATTGGATTCCTACCCCTTTCCAACCCATAATATCGCCTCATTCCTTTACCATGTCTACCAGTCAATTTATTGACTATCCGTCGGACTTCAACAGTCCTCATCAAAAAGGGGCAGTTTATGCCCTACTTCAAGTCCATTTTCTTTGGACAAGGCAATTCAACTTGCCATCTTTCTTCAAGTCTGGATGACTTGCCTGCTCTTCCAAGCCATCCTATTGCCTTAAGGGCGATGAATTGTGATTATGTAACGACATGGACCGGGCCTAGTTCCAATTCTGGACTTGCGGATCCATCACATGATCCAGATAGGGGCTGCACTACTCTGAAGGAGTATTTTTCGAATTTCTCCGTCATTTTTGATCGGATCGACTCGAAACGACCGCGCCCAGAAAGATACGAATCGTACCTATCGAACGGTACCAAACACGAAACGAACGGATCAAAAATGCGGTCCCTGTAACAATATCTTGCCATGATTCATACTCTGAAGGAGTATTTTTCGAATTTCTCTGTCAGTTTTGATCGGATCGACTTGAAACAACCATTCCCTGAAAGCTGTTGAAAATGCGCATCGAACGGTACCAAGGGCAAAACGAGCGGACGCGAACTCCATTTTTCACAAGACAACTCCCTCCCCATGACTCCCCCTTTGCTCCACCATTCAAAATAGCGAATTACTTCCGGCCCTCTTATGTCCGATGGAGAAGACCCTCAGGGCGACCTATTCCACTTTTGCTTAAGGGAACTTGTCCAGGTTTGAAGGAGGAATAGCATGTAATGTGTCAATCTCCCCTTTTATCTTGAAATTGGAATATCTCCATCAGTTTTGAAGATTTTAACTTGATTTCTTTTTCTCTGTGTGTCCCTTAAGTCCGACTTTTTCACTTTCTATTGAGTCGAAGTCTGGATTGTATATTAGGTGCAGCTAGCACACAAATTCATTAGTTCTCCCCCTCCCTCCAGTTTGAAGCTCCTTGAACAGCTGCTGGTCCCTGGGTGATTTCTCACTACAAAAAGCGAATTCTAACTACACTTTGACTAAGGTCTCAAGAAGAGATTCTTAGGGTGTGGTAATTTGACTGAAAGACACATTCTCACTTAATTGCTTGGGCTTTGTTGGCTCACTGCAATTTCCCCTGTTCAAAAGACCTTCCCCCACTCGAACCTGAACATCTGGATTAGATCTGTGATCCCCTCTTTCGTCCCCGGCTCAACATCGTGGACAGTAGTTGGATTGGTTCAATAACCATCCTGCTTACAACGGAAATAGTAGTATGAAACCCAGACCTTTCTATGTAGAACTGTTCTGCTACCCTACCTAGCTGGATCTATGGTACACAATATGTTCATTCTTCCATAAATCCAGGGAACCCAGTCTTCATATACTAAAATAGGATAGTGGGAAATTCAGCTGAAATACCCAGGGTTTTTGTATCCAAGAGCCACAACTTGGGAGATCCTATATCACAAACTCTCAGACTTTGGGAGCAGAATAAGATTAAAGGAGCATCCAGGAACTTGGAAAGTAGCCAGACACTGGCCCTCATACTGCTTCATAACACATGCACTCTTCTAACATCCGAGTTGTTGATGGAAGGTGGACTATGGTCTCAACTCCTGTGTCAACCAGTGGAGAATTGGTACAAGTACATCACACTTCTATACATCCCTCCCTCAGTAACACTCGGGGATTGAATCCAGACTGACTATGGTTCACCAACTTCATCGTATAATTCCACACTATTCTCACTGGCCATGGAGCTAATTTGCATACCCCCAATGAGAAATGAGGATATCATTGACACCTGTGCTCGCTACCAGCCACCAGGTTGCAAAGTTCTCCTTGACACAAAAATTCTGTGGTCAGAAGGGTCTGATGTCTGGGCAGAGCGTTTTATGTACCTCATGATCGACATGAGGGCTGGCTTTAATGGCCTACTCTCATCCATCATGGGAGGCACTCTCTTTCTCGATCCATCCATTGTGCTTGCTGGCTCTTGTGGTCCAGTACCTTCCTGCAATGTCTCATTCCATTTGCACAGACCAACATTTACTATCATCCATCTCCCACTCCATGCCCATCTCTGGATTCATGTCCAGGTGGCTTGCTATTGTCTCAGCCTAAAATGGAAGAGATGGACTAATATGTTGTGGGAAAAGGTTTCAGGGCATGAGGATGTTGATAAGACGAATATGTAGCCCCCACTCCTTCATTCTCACCATCAAAATGTCCCCCACACTCTTGCCCTTTCTTTTTGTAACTACTCGCTACATCACCCAGTCATGCAATGGCACCAGTGATCCTCTGCTCTCATGTAACATTGACACATGGGGATACTACTGTCCTGACACATCATCACCTTTACCCGAGTATTATCATGCCTACATATTCAAAGTCCACACAACTATGACATTTCTGGAGACTCTGGTCATCACAATCCATATGGGCATGTATGTTCAGTGGCTCACCTCCCACTTTGAGCCTGGACCACCCATCAACCCAGCATTCTTCTCCAGGTGACCATACAGGTACAACCATTCACATTCACAAGGCTTATGTATACCAGTAATGTCAGGATCAAATTGACATTTGCTTCTGCCTAAGGACTTACCCATCAGAGTATCATTCTTCATCAACTCTATCATATGGCACCTACTTCCTCAAATGCTCTTGTCTCCTCTCTCCCTCCATTCACTACAGGGGTTATTGTCATCCTTGCCATTATTGGCATTTCTCTTATTATTATTGCCCTCATTCTATCAGGCCTTGGCCAGTGGGCTATGGGATGGGTAGTCAACCAGTGGCAGCATTGGCACCCTTGTCAGCACCTGTTGTTCCCTCATTCCCCACATGAGTCCATGGAGTTGCCAATCCAGACTCCCCCTCCTCCTCCTCTACCCCCAGTCCCTGAATCCACATCACCTGTCCCAATCCGTACTCCATCCACATCATTATGGTCCTTTGACACTTTGGACACCTTTGGAGTACCCAGGCGTACACTGCCTTGGAAGTACATACGCTAAGGGGGATACATATGGAAGTTGGGGCATAGCCATGTGGAGGTGTGCACAGGATTCGTAACATGGCTGCATCAGCTTAGGTGAGGCTTAGTGATGGTGGCTGTGGAGGCTGACTGATGGGCTGTGGAGCTGGCATTCTAGGAGGATCCGGAAGGTTATGGAAGATGGCAGAAGGCTCTGGAAGGCTGGAGGCTGTGTGCAGGAAATAGTATTTATAGCCCTTCGCAGTTGGGGGATCACCAGTTTTGATCTCTCAGGATTCCCACTGCGATAGGTGTGAGATGTGTGTGTCCCTTGTTGTGTGGTGTATACTCAGGATTCCCACTGCGATAGCATGTGGTTAATTAATCTCTTTCCTCTTTCTGTGTGTGGCTTTGACGGCAGTGTCGCCCTGACAGAAGATCAAAACTCATCTCTTCAACCCCACAAATATCTTCCTTATCCCTTCTACCTCCTCTCCTCCAAATGG
>MU129300.1:0-10670 GCA_014904985.1 Hydnum rufescens UP504
CCGAGGCCTGATAGAACGAGGGCAATAATAATAAGAGAAATGCCAATAATGGCAAGGATGACAATAACCCCCATAGTGAATGGAGGGAGAGAGGAGACAAGAGCATTTGAGGAAGTAGGCGCCATATGATTGGGTCAATGAAGAATGATACTCTGATGGGTAAGTCTTTAGGCAGAAGCAAATGTCAATTTGATCCTGACAATTGACCAGTTAAAGACTGTATCTGTGACCCTGATTACTGTATCTCCCTTGCACCACCCTCAAACCTTCCTAGGTGGCCTGCCTCCCCTTGACTCTTTGCAACCCTCTATGGCTCTACCACATGATTCCAGTCCCAAATGTGTTGAATGTTTATGCACTCTAGAGGGTCTCCAGAAGACAATTAAAAACCTTACTGAAAGCCAAAGCTTCCTATTTTGGTAATAATATTCTCGGCATGTTGTGGCAGTGAGTACAGTTGAAATCTTGAGCTCCTACGCCTCGCTCCTGTCCCCACAACTATCCCAAGCATCCCTCTGCATCCCTCCAGGCTTCCTGCAGTGTTTTGACAGGTACGGCACTTCCCATCTATTAGTAATATATTATAATAGGTTATAATATATTATATTTTCTAATATATTAGTTTTTTTCAAGGAGTAATAGTTAATCTAATAGGTAGAGCCTTACCTTAAACAGGCCTGTTTTCGGAGGAATCCGGACGCAAGTGGGGTGTCGCTCAGCCCGGGTACGACCTTGGTATCCCAAGGTAAATAGCTGAGGTCTGGTCACGAGACTATCAAGAGTGGAACGCAAGCGCGACCGAACGGAGACTGCCGGATACGATCAATCCCGCCTGCATACTGGACAGCTATGAGCTTAAATACCGCGAATGTTCCAATGGTACACCCGATCTCTACCTGATGTTCCCATACCCTCTGACAGCCTTCCGTTGCACAGGCCCTAAATGCAATTTCAGCACTGACCATTCACGGTCTGATCACAGACTCTGACGGCAGCAATATACCCGTTATTTTACGTCGTACCGCGGCGGCGCTCGATCTTGTTCCCTTCCTCGACCTGGTTTCCGTAGCTGCACTTGACAGGCCTCGTAGGCCGTATGTTCCCAGGCCGCCTTCTACCCTTCCCGAGCCTGGCGATCTCCACGTCAATCTAACATTTGGGGACAAAAAAGGATGGGGCAGGTCCAGTTTTGTCCATGAAGTCAATGTTCTCCCAACGACAACCCTTCCAGCTCATCTCCCCCCCCTTGTCCTCAAGGTCGCACGATCCAAGCGTCGCGCTGAAATTGCTCGAGAGGCCTGGTTCTATGACGAGCTGGAATGCCTCCAGGGGGTCGTACTCCCACGATGTTATGGATGGTTCGAAGCAGAACTCACGGAAGGGCAATCTTTTGGCCCCTGGACCGCTACTCGCAAGTCTCGGGATACGGAGAATTCGAATCCAGAGTGGCGGTTTAAAGGCTCCAAGCTTAAAGAGATGAGTGGCTCAAGAAATTACGTCTCTGTACTCCTCTTGGAAAAATTGGGTGACACGCTCCCGATGGGAGTCCCCCTCGGTGATGAATTGGTGTAGGTGGTATCCTCATGTAAAATTAGAAGAATCTGATAATCTATTTCAGCAAGGGCTTATACGACCTGTTTGGTGAAATTTCTGAATTGGGAGTGGACCACCGGGACATACGCTACTCGAACATTCTCGCTGCCCCCGAAGGCCCGGACACACTGCCTAGCCTACCTTCCCCATTCACTGGTCAAGTTTATACCCACCGCATTATTGATATCGAGCAATGTGAGAAGACAAACGGGAAGACTTGGCTGCTCACTAATTGGCAGGGCTCATGGGTGCAACGCATCGTCAGCAATCTTCCAGATGGAATTATTATTGAACCATGGGACTGAGAGTCGAATAAAACTATTACTGTACTCAGGCGAAGTCTAACAAAGTGTCACGTCACAATTGGGAAAAAGTTGCTAGAGCCGATAGCAACCCCATCACATCTGTGGGGGGTTTGCTATCTGTCACTGGGAGTGCCTAAAAGAAAGTAAATAGGTGGAATGGCAGTTCCTGCTAGTGTCACTGGTCCTCAGACTCCTTTTTCTTTGCTAACTTTGATAGGTGTCGCCTCAAAAAATTTCGTTTGCTAGACTTCGCATGCTGGCACACACTTGCAGCTCCCCAAGGTCTGACAGCACTACCTAGCCTGCCTTCCGCATCCACTGATCGTATATATACGTATCGCATTATTGATCTCGAGCAATGTGAGAAGATGCACTGCAAACCTCTTGGTGAGAACAGGGGGCTTGGTCTCCAGAACCACACCGGTTGCTCTGTCGACACAATTAGTGGAGGAAGTGCCGCGTGAGCGATGGAAAAGCTTGAGTATACATACAACATATGGTGACGACAGACTGATCACCTGGCTCAACTTCAGCAGACCATGAATTACATTAGCTGAAGAGGAAAAAGTGCTCCATACACACGGTCACGATCTCATCACAGAGGACGCGACTTCTTCTTTGAGGAACGAGTCATTAGCCAAAGCGATGGGAATGCAACCTACTAGGTTATTTGCAATTGCCATATCAGGCTCGATGCCATGGAGTACTCCGAAATATGGATGGAGCCGAAATTGCACTGCCATGGAACAAAATACTGAATAAGGTGATTTCACTGCCACAATCCCAGTCACCTCACGGACGAAATTTCCTCTAAAACCCTTTCTGACGTAAACATAAGAGTCGGGCTCCATACCACTGGGGAGTCGGGATGATACCGAATCGACAGCGTGACGCCGACGAGAACACCGGAAAAGGCAGTGGGGACGGAAACAAAATGAGTCTAAAGATTACATAATGAAAAGGGAGAATATTTGTACGAAATTAAATATAGCTACGTGCGTGCGCATGTTGTGGTCTCTCTGCGCGCCAGTCACGAACAGTGCTGGTGAGGGCCTCGGTTCAGCCCACCGAGGGCCGGCTCGTTGGATTCCGCTTTTGGCTTTGATGGCAAGGGAGAGAACGAATTTTGTGCCATGGACTCCTTTCAGCATAGGTACTAAGGTAGGACCAGCCTTCAGGATTCCTAAGTTTACTGTATCAATTTCAATCTCAATCCTCTTCCAGTTTTCACATGCGCATGCGGACCACCCCCCTAAAGCGCTCAGATGTCCTTGCAGTCACTGTCTTTGTCCCATAGCGTCATTTTGCAGTATTTGCCTTCATCTGTAGCTCACAATCCCTTGTGACGCGTGACAACACCAGCCTTTGGATGCGTGACTGGAAGTTTGTCGAGACAGCACAATAATCGATAATCGATTCTCCCCATACAAACCAGCTATGAGCGCAAATACCGTGGATGTTCCAATGGTACTCCCGATTTGTACTCGACGTTCTCCTGCCTCTGACAGTCTTCCTTTCGATAGGCTCTGAATGCAATCTCGGCACTGACCATACATGGTTTGATCGCAGATACAGAAGGCACCAGTATTCCCGTTATTTTACATCGTACTGTGGCACCACTCGATCTTGTTCCCTTCCTCAAGTTGAGCTCCCCGGATGCACCCGAGCTGGATTTCGTGCCGTTCATTCCCAGGCCACCTTCTACACTTCCCGAGCCTGGCGATCTCCATGTCCAGCTAATATTTGGAGAAGAAAAAGGATGGGGCCGCTCCAGTTTCGTTCACGAAGTGAATGTCCTCCCGACGACAACACTTCCAGCCCATCTTCCCCCTCTTGTGCTCAAGGTCGCGCGATCTAAGCGCCGGGCCGAAATTGGCCGAGAGGCCTGGTTCTATGATGAGCTGGAATGCTTCCAAGGCGTTGTGCTTCCACGATGCTATGGGTGGTTCGAAGCGGAACTCGCGGAAGGGCAATCTTTCGCCCATTGGACGGGACCCAACCGGAGATCGTCAAGGACGGAGAGTTCAAACCCAGAGTGGCTATTTGAAGGCTCTAGGCAGCTTAAAGAGATGAGTCACTCAAGGAATTATGTCTCTGTGCTCCTCTTGGAAAAATTGGGCGGCAAGCTGCCCAGAGGAGTTCCTCTCGCTGATGAGTTGGTGTAAGTGGTGTCTTCATCATATCAATTGTGATCTGAGAATCCATGTCAGCAAGGGCATATACGATATGTATGGCGAAATTGCTGAATTGGGAGTAGACCACCGCGACATACGCTATTCCAACATGCTCACCGCCCCCCAAGGCCCGACGACACTGCCTAGCCTGCCTTCGCCATTCACTGGCCGGATATATACGCACCGAATGATCGATATTGAGTCATGCGAGAAACGAATGGGGAGACTTGGTTCCTCACTGCATGCCAGGCTAGATGGGTAAAAGGCATCGTGAGATCTCTTCCTACAGATCATTGACCGGCAGAGAGTAGAATAGAATCTGCATGATGTTACAACCTATACACCAGCTGCAACTATATCTAGGGTTAGGAGTAATAATCGAGTGGGAAGCTGTTACGACCTGAACAGGGTGGATTGGCAGCTACTGGACAAGCATGCAGCAGTAATGGAGTTTGGGCAACCGAATGCAAATCCAAAAACTTGGCTCGCAGCGTGACTCGACGCGGATTGAGACGGTATTATATAGATAAGAGATTACGAGCAACGGTATTATGCAGTGGTGTAGGTGGGCTGCGTGCGTTGTCTTTTGTGTTGCCCCGGTTCACTTGCTTAGAATTAAGCGCCCACCTGACTCCGGTGTGGAGCAGGCAGAACATTCGGGGTATGTCATTTTGGATTTTTACGGACGTCATTTTGACCTCCCCGCTTCTTCCCCATACGAACCACACTTGTGCACGCGAGAAGTCAATAATTTCCTTTTTGAGAATTCTGGGTACCGTCTTCAAATCCGCTCAAAACTGCTCAAGTAGCTGTGAAATATTAGTAAAATATTTCCGTTTATGTTGTGGGCTTAAATCCGTATTTACAAGGTTATTCCCCGCTCAACTTGGGCCGGCGTTGAGTTGCGGCGCCGAATTTCCGGCTTTTGCTTCCGGATCTTGTGTCCGTGACCGGTCCGGCCTTCACATTTAGGTAATCGCTCCTAACCTTAAACACTATACAACAGCTGCGATGAGGAGAAATCTAGATTCGATGACATTTAGACTTTAGTCCACTCAATCCCATGGTTCAATAATACATCCATCAGGAAGATTATCTACGATGTTGTCTACCCATGAGCCCTGCCAAGCAGTAAGCATCCAAGCCTCCTCATTCGTCTTCTCGCATGACTCAATATCAATCATTCGATGCGTATATATCCGACCAGTGAATGGCGAAGGCACGCTAGGCAGTGTCGTTGGGCCTTGAGGGGCGGCGAGCATGTTGGAATAGCGTATGTCGACGCGGTGGTCTACTCCCAATTCAGCAATCTCACCATACATGTCGTATATTCCCTTGCTGAAATAGATTCTCAGATTTTAATTTATCCAATGAAGATACCACTTACACCAAGTCATCACCAAGGGGAACTCCTATGGGGAGCTTGCCGCCTATTTTTTCCAAGAGGAGCACGGAGACATAACTCCTGGAGTGACTCATCTCCGTGAGCTGCTTAGATTTTTAAACCGCCACTCTGGGTTCGAACTCTCTGAATCTGACGATCTCCGAGTGGCTCTCGTCCGACGGGCGAGAGATTGTCCTTCCGCGAGTTCCGCTTCGAACCATCCATAGCATCGAGGCAATACAACGCCTTGGAGGCATTCCAGCTCATCATAGAACCAGGCCTCTCGGAGCAATTTCGGCGCGACGCTTAGATCGTGCGACCTTGAGCACAAGGGGGGGAAGATGAGCCGGAAGGGTTGTAGTCGACGACATTGACTTCGTGAACGAAACTAGAGCGACCCGATCCTATTTTTTCTCCAAATGTGAGCTGGACGTGGAGATCGCCAGGCTCGGGAAGGGTAGAAGGCGGTCTGGGAATGAACGGCCTGAGAGCCTTTTCCGGTGCAGCCAAGGATCCCACCTTGAGGAAGGGAACAAGATCGAGTGGTGCCACAGTACGATGTAAAATAGTGGGAATACTGGTGCCGTCAGAGTCTGTGATTAGACCATGAATGGTCAGTGCTGAAATTACATTCAGAGCCTATCCAAACGAAGACCATCAGAGGATACAAGGGCATTGAGTAGACATCGGGAGGACCATTGGAACATCCACGGTATTTACGCTCATAACTGTGCTGTACGCAGAGAATCGATTATCGATTACCGTACTGTTTTAAACAACTCATCAGTCACGCGTCACAAGGGTGAGCTACAGATGAGGGGAAATACAGCAAAATTACCTATGGAACAAAGGTGGCGGCTGCAAGGGCATCTGAGCGCTTTGGGGGGTGATCCACGTGTGCAAACTGGAAGAGGGGGTGGAAGTTGAAGCCTATAAACCTAGTAAAGGGGTCCATGGCACGAAAGATGGCAAAGTGGTTCAAAAAAAAAACATTCTTTCCCTTGCCACCCGATCACGCAGCTAAAAAAAGTGGATTTCAAAGAGCACCCGCCCTCCGTGCGCTGCACCGGGACACTCTTCGCGACTCGCGCACGTCACAGAGACCAACGAACAACGAACTGTACAGCGTGGATTATGTAATTATGTCGCAAGTCCCTCCATGTCTCTCGTAGCGCGTCAGTCGTGGCCATGACACTTCCCCTGTCTCTGGTCACTGTTTGCCTATTTTTTGCTTCGGAGACATATGAGACTTAGAGACCCATCGTCGCTGGCTTGGGCGAGACCCTGCTGGCCTCTATCCATGATATCTGGCCCACGTCCTGTCCACGGATTGCCCGTCTGAAAGAATGCGTAGAGTCTGTGACTTTCACCGTCTCTCAAAACCCCTTGAGTCACGGTCTGCTTGAAGTCGCATTGGTTCTCGGCATTCAACCTCATCCCTTCTCTCTGCTTTCTAGACTGTGCAACTCACCAAAAAGAGTATCCTACAGGCGACCTAGTGGAGCAAGGGCCTAGAATTTCCGATTCTCATCGCAAATATGCCAATCATCACGCCGATTATCAAGGACTGTTATCGCATCTCGGAGGAGCAGGCATAATCCCCAGACGCTATCACATGGAATGACGGAAGGATATCAAGTACGCAGCATGTACCCTTCCAGAGAAAAGACATGAAAGAGTACTCATCCGATTCGAAATCATTCCTTGCGCAAATCCGAATTCAGGATCAGGTACATAGGACATGGGTCTATCCCTCCACCTACGAAATCTTCGTTGCGACCTGCAGGAAGTCTTGTGTCTCTTCCACTCTTAGACTGAACCCCGATCGAGGTATCCCAAACGATAGTGAGTTATAGTGGACCCAACTAAAGCCGTATTGCGATGCACTCCTGCGTAACATTCATGTTTTGCACCTCCCCCCCCCCCCCCCGCATTTCATTGGTTCCAGAGCTCGACGGCCATTGTCATGCGAAATGTATGTATATCTCCTTACGTAACCGATCTCCTGGCTCTCGGACAGAGGTTACGGCACTGCTCCACATTTCCCTCGTCATTTTCTCGCTGGAGACCGCAGACGAGAATCTGTGGCCCTGGAAAAGAGATTTCTATGAACCATAGCCGAGCACGATAGAAGTCGCTTTGAATCTCCCCCTACACCGCTCGTGCTGAACAAGTTACTTACATTCGTGACCAAGGAATCTGTCTATTCCAAATTATGGCTGGTACGTATCCGTTTTCTGAATGTGCTTTCAATTCCCCACACGGGGTTCTCAGGAAAATTGCATCTTTTTCGCGACCGCCGTCCAAAGGAACCCCCCGGCACGGTACGAGACTATCTCGTCTGTGGGAAACAGGGGATTATATTGGCGATTGGACTTGGATATGATATACCACTCCATGAGCCACCCATGTTGAAATCATCATCGGGAATCGTCTTTTAATCCACGCAGAAGGTTGTGGCTACAATACCCAGGCAGTTTGCTGGGGAGTCGGCGCGCCTTCATCGAGTATGCGGGGCAGCATCTCACGTTTCGTCTTCGGTTAAATAATGTGATTGTCGCTGTCGACATCGTCTCATTCTATGCAAAAGAGATCGTAGTATTCGGACTTACAGAGCGATGTTTATGGTTGGCGTATAATAGTGTAAAGCGCGCCGAATCGTTGCAACATTTACACTTTATTCCACTCAATCCCATGGTTCAATAATACAGCCATCAGGAAGATTCCTCACGATGCTGTGTATCCATGAGGCCGCCCAATCAGTGAGTATCGAAGTCTCCCCATTCGTCTTCTCGCATGACTCGATGTCGATCATTCGATGCGTATATATCCGACCAGTGAATGGCGAAGGCAGGCTGGGCAGTGTGGCCGGGCCTTGGGGGGCGGCGAGCATGTTGGAATAGCGTATGTCGCGGTGATCTACTCCCAATTGAGCAATTTCGCCATACATATCGTATATTCCCTTGCTGAAATTGATTCTCAGATGATAATTCATACGATGGAGATACCACTTACACCAAGTCATCACCAAGGGAACTCCTATGGGGAGCTTGCCGCCCATTTTCTCCAAGAGGAGCACTGAGACATAATCCCTTGAGTGACTCATCTCTGTGAGCTGCTTAGAGTCTTCAAACCGCCACTCTAGGTTCGAATCCTCCGAATCTGACGATCTCCGAGTGGCTCTCGTCGAGGGGCCGAAAGATTGTCCTTCCGCGAGTTCCGCTTCGAACCATCCATAACATCGGGGGAGTACAACGCCTTGGAGACATTCCAGCTCATCATAGAACCAGGCCTCTCGGGCAATTTCGGCGCGGCGCTTAGATCGCGCGACCTTAAGGACAAGAGGGGGAAGATGAGCCGGGAGGGTTGTTGCCGGGAGGACATTGACTTCATGAACAAAACTGGAGCGGCCCCATCCTTTTTCTTCTGCAAGTATTAGCTGGACGTGAAGATCGCCAGTCTCGGGAAGTGTAGAAGGCGGCCTAGGAATGAACGGCCCGTAAACGACTTCGGGTGGAGCGCCCTCATCCAACCTGAGCAAAGGAACGAGATCGAGCGGTGCCACAGTACGATGTAAAATCATGGGAATATTGGCGCCTTCAGTGTCTGTGATCAGACCGTGAATGGTCAGTGCTGAAATTGCATTCAGAGCCTATCCAAAGGAAGACTGTCAGTATGAGAACATCAAATAGACATTAGGAGTATTATTGGAACGTCCACGGTATTTACGCTCATAACTGTCTCGTATTAGACTCGTGACCAGTCTTCCTCAGCTTGCTGAGGGACTAGTGTTGCCACGACTTGCGGCTTGAGCCGACTGTCGCAAGTCGAGTCACTCGGAGTCGCGCCGAGCCATTTGCAAGGCGAATCCACGTAACTGTAGCTCCATGAATTGTCTCATTCAAAAATGTAGCTACACTACCCTGGAGCTCCTGGGGGCTCCACCCCCAGACCCCTGCTGGAACCACACTTCAGACCTATTTATATAAAACACTGTAGCTTCACCATGATATCCATCGAATTAGTGTTGCCGTGGCTCCGCACGACTTTGGCTTATCTCCAAAGTCAAGTTATCGACTTTGACTTTGACCCAAGCTGGCTTACATCAAAAATATGTATGTATCAATAGTATATATAGTATATATATATAGCTGCAAAGGTATGCTGTGTGTTTCTGGATCAATTGCTTGTACTTCTAGATTCATGCAACACCAACAAATCGGTGTTTGATGTTTGAACAAAGTCCATCCAAGCGAGACTTGACTTCGAGCGAAGCCAAGTTGGGCCCGAAGTCAATGATTTGTAATCAATCGACTTGGCTTCCGCTTGAACACGCTTGGTCGGACTGAGTCGACTCAAAGCCCGGAGTCGTGCGCGGCAAGCACTCCATCCATGTCCCCGACCCCAACCCCTACCCCGGGGTTTTTCTTCGACTTTCACGGGCTTCCATCCAACCCCAAATGTATCTTTCGAACCGGCGACCCCTGGCCGGTAGAGAGAGAGATCATTCGTGACAAGGAATCTGTCTATTCCAAATTATGGCTGGTACGTATCCGTTTTCTGAATGTGCTTTCAATTCCCCACACGGGGTTCTCAGGAAAAATGCATCTTTTTCGCGACCGCCGTCCAAAGGAACCCCCCGGCACGGTACGAGACTATCTCGTCTGTGGGAAACAGGGGATTATATTGGCGATTGGACTTGGATATGATATACCACTCCATGAGCCACCCATGTTGAAATCATCATCGGAATCGTCTTTTAATCCACGCAGAAGGTTGTGGCTACAATACCCAGGCAGTTTGCTGGGGAGTCGGCGCGCCTTCATCGAGTATGCGGGGCAGCATCTCACGTTTCGTCTTCGGTTAAATAATGTGATTGTCGCTGTCGACATCGTCTCATTCTATGCAAAAGAGATCGTAGTATTCGGACTTACAGAGCGATGTTTATGGTGGCGTATAATAGTGTAAAGCGCGCCGAATCGTTGCAACATTTACACTTTATTCCACTCAATCCCATGGTTCAATAATACAGCCATCAGGAAGATTCCTCACGATGCTGTGTATCCATGAGGCGCCCAATCAGTGAGTATCGAAGTCTCCCCATTCGTCTTCTCGCATGACTCGATGTCGATCATTCGATGCGTATATATCCGACCAGTGAAGGCGAAGGCGGCTGGGCAGTGTGGCCGGGCCTTGGGGCGCGGAGGAGCATTG
>MU129300.1:10695-24126 GCA_014904985.1 Hydnum rufescens UP504
TTTCCGTTACGGTGTAGGTCCTCTATTTTGTCGCATCCTGATAGATAAGTTATGCCACTTCCAATTTGTACACCCAATTCAATTACTCTTTGTTTTCTAGCTCATTTACCAACATCTATGAATCCCTTTATTTCCTTAATGTCCATTTTCAACAATCTCATCCTTTACTCTTTTCTAATAATTATCATAATTCTTTCTACCCCAACATTATTTTATATTCATGGTTCCTAATGAAAAATCTACATCATATTTCTAAATTTAACTATAAAACATGTATCATCCTCCTCCTCTTTTTTTTTTTTTTGTTTAGCATGTTGGAATAGCGTATGTCGCGGTGATCTACTCCCAATTGAGCAATTTCGCCATACATATCGTATATTCCCTTGCTGAAATTGATTCTCAGATGATAATTCATACGATGGAGATACCACTTACACCAAGTCGTCACCAAGGGGAACTCCTATGGGGAGCTTGCCGCCCATTTTCTCCAAGAGGAGCACTGAGACATAATCCCTTGAGTGACTCATCTCTGTGAGCTGCTTAGAGTCTTCAAACCGCCACTCTAGGTTCGAATCCTCCGAATCTGACGATCTCCGAGTGGCTCTCGTCGAGGGGCCGAAAGATTGTCCTTCCGCGAGTTCCGCTTCGAACCATCCATAACATCGGGGGAGTACAACGCCTTGGAGACATTCCAGCTCATCATAGAACCAGGCCTCTCGGGCAATTTCGGCGCGGCGCTTAGATCGCGCGACCTTAAGGACAAGAGGGGGAAGATGAGCTGGGAGGGTTGTTGCCGGGAGGACATTGACTTCATGAACAAAACTGGAGCGGCCGCATCCTTTTTCTTCTGCAAGTATTAGCTGGACGTGAAGATCGCCAGTCTCGGGAAGTGTAGAAGGTGGCCTAGGAATGAACGGCCCGTAAACGACTTCGGGTGGAGCGCCCTCATCCAACCTGAGCAAAGGAACGAGATCGAGCGGTGCCACAGTACGATGTAAAATCATGGGAATATTGGCGCCTTCAGTGTCTGTGATCAGACCGTGAATGGTCAGTGCTGAAATTGCATTCAGAGCCTATCCAAAGGAAGACTGTCAGTATGAGAACATCAAATAGACATTAGGAGTATTATTGGAACGTCCACGGTATTTACGCTCATAACTGTCTCGTATTAGACTCGTGACCAGTCTTCCTCAGCTTGCTGAGGGACTAGTGTTGCCACGACTTGCGGCTTGAGCCGACTGTCGCAAGTCGAGTCACTCGATCGCGCCGGAGCCATTTGCAAGGCGAATCCCACGTAACTGTAGCTCCATGAATTGTCTCATTCAAAAATGTAGCTACACTACCCTGGAGCTCCTGGGGGGCTCCACCCCCAGACCCTGCTGGAACCACACTTCAGACCTATTTATATAAAACACTGTAGCTTCACCATGATATCCATCCAATTAGTGTTGCCGTGGCTCCGCACGACTTTGGCTTATCTCCAAAGTCAAGTTATCGACTTTGACTTTGACCCAAGCTGGCTTACATCAAAAATATGTATGTATCAATAGTATATATAAATAGTATATATATATAGCTGCAAAGGTATGCTGTGTGTTTCTGGATCAATTGCTTGACTTCTAGATTCATGCAACACCAACAAATCGGTGTTTGATGTTTGAACAAAGTCCATCCAAGCGAGACTTGACTTCGAGCGAAGCCAAGTTCGGGCCCAAGTCAATGATTTGTAATCAATCGACTTGGCTTCCGCTTGAACACGGCTTGGTCGGACTTGAGTCGACTCAAAGCCCGAGTCGTGCGCGGCAACACTCCATCCATGTCCCCGACCCCCAACCCCTACCCCGGGGTTTTTCTTCGACTTTCACGGGCTTCCATCCAACCCCAAATGTATCTTTCGAACCGGCGACCCCTGGCCGGTGCGCGGAGGGCCTCGAGGCAGCCGATGCTAAGGGAGGCACGTCCAATTCGTTTACACCCAATTCAAGACTTGTGGTTCGAGCTCAGTACACAAATCTATGAATACCTGGATTTCCTTAATGTCCAGTGGTCAACAATCGATCCTGTACGCTTTGCCGAAGGAGGAGAAGTCGGTCCACTCTACCCAACATGATGTATATTCAGGGTTGCCGAAGAAAATCTACAGCATATGAAAAGAACTATAAACAGGTATAAATTACAATGGTAGCAGCAGGGTTTAGGGGTGTTGATAAAGGTCTCTCCGAGCTGTACATGGCGGGTTTCGAGCGTGGCAGTGCTCGCTAGTGTCCTTATGTAATAAAGTGTTGTGACTGATCGGAAGCAAAGTGACCTCGAAAACGAGCCGGCGAATACCGCCGCCACCGAGGCAACCATGAGCGTAAATACTGTGGATGTTCCAATGGTACTCCAATGTCTACTTGTCCTCATACCCTCTGACAGTCTTTCTTTGGATAGGCTGTGAATGCAATTTCAGCACTGACCATTCATGGTCTGATTACAGACTCTGACGGCAGCAGTATTCCTATTATGTTACATCGCACTGTGGCACCACTCGATCTTGTTCCCTTCCTCTCCTTGGCTGCGTACGAAGAAGCCCCCGAGCCGTTCATTCCCAGGCCACCTTCTACACTTCCCGGGTCTGGTGATATCCACGTTCAGCTAATACTTGCAGAAGAAAAAGGATGGGGCCGCTCCAGTTTTGTTCATGAACTCAATGTCCTCCCGACGTCAACCCTTCCGGCTCATCTTCCCCCCATTGTCCTCAAGGTCACACGATCTAAGCGCCGCGCCGAAATTGCCCGAGAAGCATGGTTCTATGATGAGCTAGAATGCCTCCAAGGCGTTGTACTACCCCGATGCTATGGGTGGTTTGAGGCGGAACTCTCAGAAGGACAATCTTTCAGCCCTCGACGAGAGCCACTCGGAGATCTTCAGATTCGCAGGATTCGAACCCAGAGTGGCGGTTTAAAGATTCTAAGCAGCTTACAGAGATGAGTCACTCCAGGAATTATGTCTCCGTGCTCCTCTTAGAGAAAATGGGCGGCAAGCTCCCGATTGGAGTTCCCCTCGGTGATGAGTTGGTGTAAGTGGTATCTTCATTGTATAAATTGTAACCTGAGAATCTATTTCAGCAAGGGAATATATGACATGTATGGTGAACTTGCTCAATTGGGAGTAGACCACCGCGACATACGCTATTCCAACATGCTCGCCGCCCTGCAAGGCTCGACCGCACTGCCTAGCCTGCCTTCGCCATTCACTGGCCGGATATATACGCATCGAATGATCGATATTGAGTCATGCGAAAAGACGAATGGGGAGCCTCGGATGCTCACTAGATGGCAGGCCTCATGGGTAGCCAGCATCGTAAAAAATCTTCCTAAAGGAGATATTATTGAACCATGGGATTGAGTAAAATACAGTCTAAATGTGGTTACAGCTTACGCACTAGCTCTCTTCATAGTGTTTAGGGTTAGGAGCGATACCCAATCTGGTCACCAGTCTGAATGGGGGTATCGGCAATTGCCGGAGAAATTGAAGCGCCTCCGTGACTCTTACGTTTACGTAAGAAAGGGTTTTAGAGGGAATTTCGTCCGTGACTGGGATTGTGCCAGGAGAAATCTCCTTATTTAGTATTTTCTTCCATGGCAGTGTTTCCACCACAGTGCAATTTCGGCTCCATCCATATTTCGGAGTACTCCATGGCCTGAAGAGGGAACGGAAACTCGAGTCCACTGTCGTGCGTGAATTCGTCTTTATGCTGTCCCCTTTGATGTCTGCCTTGCTGTCATCGTCGTCAGCATTGCTGACCTCTTCATGGCCCCGCCCAGGGGGAAGCCTTGCCTATTGTGTAATGTGATTTATACCTCGGTCTTCGGCCACAGTTGTTTGGGTCCGGATTCATAGGTGTTGTGTTGTTTGAGCCACTGCTAGGAGGCGAGTTGTCCTTACTCTCCGTCCTGAGCGCGTTCTCTATATTCGGTCTAATTCCTCGATTGACGATTCATTAAGCGCTCCCATACATCGATCTTCAACGGAAGCACGCTCTCCGTCCACTTCTGTCACAGGGGAAGATGATGCCATGCAGTACCCCAATGGGTTTCGTCAATCTCACATCAATTTTGCTCTCAGTAATCCTCCCGGACAAAGAGGGTCCGTGGACACTGTGTCGCCCACCCCCCACATCCGAGGTCTCCCTACGCTCAATCGCCAGACTTCATCAACGCATGCATGGCTTTCAAACGGTAGCAACTACAAAAAAATCTGTGGATGAGACCACTCAAGTACATTTTGACGGTTAAGAAGAATGCATTCTTGGGCGAGCCCTCCAAAATCATTACAATGCCCATTCCTGAAGACATCTCCGAAGTCTCATGGCATATTTACAAGCAGAAAATGTTCCAAATATTGAAAGATCTATCTCGTAGGCCCTCCGGGATCCACCCGTTTCCTCCGAGAAGCCTTGGATGAGCTTGAATTGTACTGTACGCGCGTAGGTTAGCAGCAAACCCGGACCAATGGAACAACCTCCCCTCCCCGAATGTAGTACGAGAACCTGCCCCCCAATCCAGACAATTGGCATGACGTCCACCGCATGTTCATTCACCCGTGCCGCCCACCCGAGTCCGGGCTATGGACAAGGGTGCTAGGATTTACAGCTATGCGGTGTCCGGTGATACCTGGTTTTCGAGCCGGGGGTTGGCGCTTGTCGCCGCGAGTGATAATTCAACGAAAATCACCACCCTCTTTCATCAATTTGTTAAGACGTCTGGCCACGAGAAACTAGTAAATACCACGGAGGACCCAATGGTACTCCTGATATCTACCCGATTTTCCCATACACTCTGACAACCTTCCCTTGGGCAGGCTCTGAATGCAATTTCAGCACTTACCGTTCATGGTCTGATCGCGCAATCTGACGGCACCGATATTCCCATTGTTTTACATCGTACCGTGGCGCCCCTCTATCTTGTTCCCTTCCTCGAAGTGTATTCTGGGGATACATTTGATGGGCCTCACGAGTTGTACGTCCCCAGGCCGCCCTCCCCCCTTCCCGAGCCTGGCGATCTCCTCCATCTAATATTTGGAAGAAAACTTGGATCGGGCCGGTCCAGCTTTGTTCATGAGGTCAATGTTCTCCCCACAACACCCGTTCTAGCCCATCTTCCTCTCCTTGTCCTCAGGGTCGCGCGATCTAAGCGCCGCGCCGAAATTGCCCGAGAGGCATGGTTCTATGATGAGCTGGAGTGCCTCCAAGGGGTCATACTCCCGCGATGCTATGGATGGTTCGAAGCAGAACTCGCCGAAGGGCAGTCTTTTGAGGCCTGGGCGAGGGCCACTCAGAGATCTTCAGAGACCGAGAATTCGAATCCTGAGTGGCGCTTTAAAGATTCTAAGCAGCTTACAGAGATGAGTCACTCAAGGAATTATGTTTCCGTACTCCTCTTGGAAAAATTGGGGGACACGCTCCCGATGAGAGTTCCCCTCTCTGATGAGCTGGTGCGAGTGGAATCTTCATTGTATAAATTATAATCTGATAATCCATTGCAGCAAGATATACGACATGTATGGTGAAAATGCTGAATTGGGAGTAGACCACCGGGACATACGCTACTCAAACATACTCGCAGCCCCCCAAGGCCCGACAGTACTACCTAGCCTGCCTTCGCCATTCACTGGTCGGATATATACGTATCGCATTATTGATCTCGAGCAATGTGAGAAAACGAACGGCGAACCTCAGATGCTCACTGCATGGCAGGCCTCGTGGGTAGATCGCATTGTAGAAAACATTCCCGTAGGTGCGATTATTGAGCCATGGGAATGACCTCACCCTCGTAATTTTGCGAAATGTGTTGCCGAATTGCACTTTACAGTAATATTCCGACCTTTTTAACAACTGTGAACGGTCATGCTCTGTTGGGACTAGCTGCCTCCGTATCCAGACCATACCACTGGTCTTTATCATAGTAGTTAGGCTCGCGTCTGGTCTGCGGACTGCGGACTGGAAGAATGCACTGAAAAGGCAGTGGGACGGAAACAATACGATTACATAATGAGAAGGGAGTTTAACCTTGTACGAAATTAAATGTAGCTACTGTACGCACGCAAAGTCTAACAATCTGTCACGTCACAAAATAGAAAAAGTTGAGGCCAAAAAGGCCCAGGTTTCAACCCGCATGGTCTGCCCGTCCTCGAACGATCGTACAAGAAACACACCGAGGAAAAACCAACTAAGAGGAAAGACAAGGTGCGACGGAGGCGCCGGGGATACCGGTCGAAATGAGGAAGCATCTGCAAGTACATCCTCAGAATGAACTGAGTCAAAGCTCTATGCATAGAATGGAAGGGATTACTCAGTCGAGGAAAATTTCAAGTTAGTTGCTCCCTGTATGCACGATAGCTACCCGTAGGCAGCCCGAAGCGGTATATAAGAGAGAGTTCCACCACCACCACCACCCTGGCACCCTGTATGCACGAACTGGGGATTGCCGATATCGAACACCCCTGGTGAGACAGGTTAGACAACCGCCCTCACCGAATTCGAAGAACCCCTGGGTCGATGTCCTTAAGGATAAACTCGACTTCAAGTTGGAATCATTGCAAGGCAAATAACGTAAATGGTCTTGGTCCCCGAATGATATTGCCGGGGGTTGGCGGCGAGCGCACGCTTATCGCCGGGTATACAGGGTAGAATTCTCATCTTCAGCCTGGGGACTAGAGAAGGTGATTGTCGATATCAACACCGCGTCGTTCGATGTGGGAGAAATCGCCGCATCCCACACTGCTGAGCTTCCTCCAAGCTTCGCGTGCAAGGGGCCCTGAATAGTGGTGAGAGCCTACTTCGTAAGTGGAAATAAGATGTCTGACATTGATTTAGATGTAGGTGGCTCGTGGAGTGGCACGCCACATCAATCCCAGTGCGCCCGGGATGGGGAGTTCTGACAGTCTATGATGACGATGGGTCTCTAAATCCATCTCCAGCAAAAAACCAGAAGAAGAGCAACCTGAGGTGTATGAGAGATAGGGAGAGGAGCCAGGGCCTTCGCCGACATGCTGTAGAGATTTCCCAGAGCGGAGGCGCCAGATTGCACGTAACGTGACACAATTACATAATCCACGTTACGTGTTGCATGTCACAAACAGTGCCAGCGACTCAGGTCCAACCTAGGGCCAGTGTTCTTTATTGGATGGAGCACATCCCGATAAGGAAATAAATCAGAAACATTCTGGAAACATCGGAACACAGCTAAATTAGCCAGCGCAGTCGGCATAGTCAGCGGACCATGGAGTACGGACTTAAATGAACATTCTAGTATTACATTTTGTATATAAATACTGAGCATATTGCTTGATAATAAGTGTTTCTAGCTAAGAGACATCCACTCTTAACATGTTATCAGCACCACTTGCTCAATAAACACTCATTCCGATTTCCTATGTCCAAACACGGCACAATCGATAAGAATGCCCTAAATGGCTTCACCTGGATCGATCAATTGAAAGGCGATAATTGGGTTCCATGGAAGACCAGGGTCACGGCATTACTAACTTTGGCGGACCTATTCAAATTCATTGACGGCACATACCTGTGTCCCAACAATGAGTCCCTGAAGAAAGAATGGAATGCCAGGGACCTACAGACCCGGTCTTTACTACAACTAGCCAGGCTGGTCAGTCATATAGGGGACCTAAGATAGGTACCACTTTTGGGGCAGAGAATGGTACCTAATAGGTCTCCTAGGGCCTTTGGCTGAATTCGGTCAAAAATCATTCATTTCAATTCACTAGCTCACAGCCATTCTGGGCTATTTTGGGCATTTTTCGGGCATTTTTCAGGCAGTTTCAGGCATTTCAGTATGCTCTATTGAAGTCTCTTCCTCAACTCTTCAGGTGAGACCTGACTGAAATTTGCCCAAATGAGGACTTGGACAAATCAACTAGCTAATATCTACAAGGGTTCCCTAGGTGAGGGGGAGGGCAGAAACCACAAGTTGAGGAGAAGCAAGGGCAAGGACACTTGAGGCCTGAAGTCGTGAAACCCATCCAATCCCCCTGAAGATAATATTGGAAGAGATCCCAAACTGAGGGATTTCTATCAAGCCAGTAGCCCCCCATAGTACACTGCTTCTATCAAACAGTGTGTGAATGACAAGGCAGATGAATGCCTTAAAGCCCCAACACTAGAAATGCTCCTGTGCCTTGAGTTGTTATCAGATCGTCCTGAATGTACTGGCATTGGAATGCCATGATAAAGGCCTTTCTTCCAAGCCCATATATGAGGAGAGGCATGTAGATTACATGATGAAGTGAGGGTAGGAATGAAATATCAGCTCCAAAGTGCATTGGGAGCTCCTGAAGGTGCAATTAGCCACAGATCAGCTCACCAATGGTACTGTTGGAAAGCCCTAAATCACAGCTTTCGATAGAGCACAATATTGTATGTTTTGGTGGGGATTTGGCGACGAAGAGGCAGGAAGAGTACAGAGGTGATGAGGAGATCACCACTCATCTCACTCCTGAGAATGTAGTTCACCTCCAATCGTCTCACAAATGGGACCAATGAAAAGCTGTGATTCACAGCTCCATGTCAAGCCTATTATGAAGACGATTGGAAACGAACTCATGGAGATATGGGGGAAAAGGTGGGAAACAGGGCCATAGGAAAGATGAAGCCACTGTGCCCCCAATACCCCACCAAAATGTGCGATATAGGGCTTGTTTGAAAGCGTTGATTTAGGGCTTTCCATCGGGCATATGAACGCAACAAATACGACAATTGTGCTACTCCCTGAAACCACACAGAGGTGATAATAGGGACATGGCGACAATTAAGGACCCTGGTATGCCACCCTCCAGAAACCTCACAGAGGTGGTTTCTGGGTGTTGCAGTGGTCCATCCCCCCTCTTGTGCTACTCCCTGAAGCCACACAGAGGTGGAAACAACAGGGGAATGGCGACAGCTAAGGACTCTAGTATGCCACCCTCCAGAAACCTCACAGAGGTGGTTTCTGGGTGTTGCAGTGGTCCATCCCCCCCCCCCTCTCCCCTAAAAATAAAGTTCTAATGCACCTATCACACCAAAACCATGCAGAGGTGGCTTATGGCAGTGATAGGAATTGACACCCAGAGGGGTGTCCCCAGACCTCCTGTTGATCAGGATGGAATGTGCTCAAGTCACTGTCCACTCAGAGGTGGACAGTGACCTTGTGAAATGTTTCCTAAGGCAGCAGCTATGGGGATTGATGCCAGATCAGTAAAAATCAAAAGATAGTGCAGCTCTTTTGCACTATCTTTTGATTTTTACTGATCTGGCATCAATCCCCATAGCTGCTGCCTTAGGAAACATTGCACAAGGTCACTGTCACCTCTGAGTGGACAGTGACTTGAGCACATTCCATCCTGATCAACAGGAGGTCTGGGGACACCCCTCTGGGTGTCAATTCCTATCACTGCCATAAGCCACCTCTGCATGGTTTTGGTGTGATAGGTGCATTAGAACTTTATTTTAGGGGAGAGGGGGGGGGGATGGACCACTGCAACACCCAGAAACCACCTCTGTGAGGTTTCTGGAGGGTGGCATACTAGAGTCCTTAGCTGTCGCCATTCCCCTGTTGTTTCCACCTCTGTGTGGCTTCAGGGAGTAGCACAAGAGGGGGGGATGGACCACTGCAACACCCAGAAACCACCTCTGTGAGGTTTCTGGAGGGTGGCATACCAGGGTCCTTAATTGTCGCCATGTCCCTATTATCACCTCTGTGTGGTTTCAGGGAGTAGCACAATTGTCGTATTTGTTGCGTTCATATGCCCGATGGAAAGCCCTAAATCAACGCTTTCAAACAAGCCCTATATCGCACATTTTGGTGGGGTATTGGGGCACAGTGGCTTCATCTTTCCTATGGCCCTGTTTCCCACCTTTTCCCCCATATCTCCATGAGTTCATTTCCAATCGTCTTCATAATAGGCTTGACATGGAGCTGTGAATCACAGCTTTCCATTGGTCCCATTTGTGAGACGATTGGAGGTGAACTACATGCTCAGGAGTGGGATGAGTGGTGATCTCCTCATCACCTCTGTACTCCTCCTGCTTCTTCGTCACCAAATCCCCACCAAAACATACAATATTGTGCTCTATCGAAAGCTGTGATTTAGGGCTTTCCAACAGTACCATTGGTGAGCTGATCCGTGGCTAATTGCACCTTCAGGAGCTCCCAATGCACTTTGGAGCTGATATTTCATTCCTACCCTCACTTTGTCATGTAATCTACATGCCTCTCCTCATATATGGGCTTGGAAGAAAGGCCTTTATCGTGGCATTTCAATGCCAGTACATTCAGGACGATCTGATAACAACTCAAGGCACAGGAGCATTTCTAGTGTTGGGGCTTTAAGGCATTCATCTGCCTTGTCATTCACACACTGTTTGATGGAAGCAGTGTACTATGGGGGGCTACTGGGCTTGATAGAAATCCCTCAGTTTGGGATCTCTTCCAATATTATCTTCAGGGGGATTGGATGGGTTTGAGGACTTCAGGTGTCGCTCAAGTGTTGCTCCTTCTTCTCCTCAACTCTTTCTGAAGATGCAGTTGAACAGTACCATATGGTTATGATATGTTGTGTATATAGTACTGTTATATTCTAAAAACTGTTTGATTATATCTAAAAATTCCTAAGTTTAAGTTTGATTCCTTAAAGGTGGACTTGAAGCCATCTATAATGGCCTTTAATTAAAGTGTTCTAAGGGCTTGAGCTCTAAGTCATCATTTTGGCCAATGTTTGGCCAATTTTCAGCCAGAAGCTTGAGTGAGAGATTTCAAAGGGAAAGACCTAAATGACTGAATTTGGCTGAAATAGTGATGGGACCATGTTAGGTCCATTATCTGCCCCGGAAGTGGTACCTAATTGGGTAGGCTTAGATGACTGACCAAGGTGCTTATATCCACTATATCCATTCACTGTCCATTCAAAATATTGAATTGGGAATGAAGTACATCCAAAATTTTTTTGCCCATCCAGTGGAATCACTGGGCCCAGCAGTGAGGACTTGATGCAGGCTAGTTAGTACTGTACTTAGGACCCCACACACCGATAGGCGGGCTGTCGGGACTGCCCATTCAGTCTCGGGCGACATCAACCACTCAAATTTTCTCTCTAAGTCCTGATGCATGTGATCTCCACTGAAAATTTCTTCTAAGTCCATCCATAACATCCAGGGGGGCTTTCTTAGTTCTGTTTTGAATCAAACTATGAATGATATTTTTCATGATGAGGGACAAGTGGGATTTCTAAGTACGGCAGTAGGGTTGTAGGTAAGGAATATGAGGCAAAAAGATCACTAAGGATAGCGAATGAAATCATAACACCACAGGACATAAGGGGGAGGAGATCCAACTGTTGCACTTTCTACCGCGCTCAATTGTGGCAAGCTGACAAAACTTCGCAAGGCATATTCTGCCCTAAACACTTAAAGACATCAGCTGCAGAAACCCCAAGGAGATCAGCAGAAGCACAGATTAAGCAGAGAATGTAGGTCACCACTCATGTTACCTACTGGTATGTTTCTGCAAATAGAGGTGACGTGCTGAGGACCATTTCCGCGAATAGATGTGATGTGCTGAAGACCATTTCCGCAAATAGATGTGACGCGCTGAAGACCATTTCCACGAGTAGATGTGACGTGCTGAGGACTGTTTCTGCAAATAGATGTGACAGGGTGAGGACCGTTTCCACAGATAGATGCAATGGCCTGAGGGGGAGGGCAAAGGATCAGCAAAAATCTGACATAGTAATCTACATACTCACACATATTAATACCAATCTGGGTCATACGAGACCAAGCCCCATGTACTATCAATCCGGGTCATACGGGACCAAGCCCCATGTAGTACCAATCTGGGTCATATGGGACCATGCCCCATGTAATACCAATCAGGGTCGTACGGGGCCAAGCTGCATGTAATACCGATCTGGGTTGTACAGGTCCAAGTCTCATGTAGTACCAATCTGGGTCGTATGGGACTGAACTGTTGCATGAGCCAGTGTTGATCCGCGGCATCGTATTCCGGGACCGTCCCAAGCGGGGTACATACGCATCGATGAAAGTGTCACTTGATGGATTTAGAGGTGTTGACTGAACGCTGAGGACGGGCCTCTCTCAAGGCATCATCACTTGGTTGATCGGCTGCCGAGTGTTCAATGTGTTATCAGAGTTGCTGACTAGGCTTTGAGAACAGGGTTTCATATGGTGTGGAGGGGCTCCTGTTGTGTTGCAGCTGCCAAGTTCCGCAGATGAGACAAGTCCTAAGCCATCAAAGGGGTGTCATAGTCAAAAGTTGTTTGGAAAAGCAAAAAGAAAAAGACGTACAATTTTTCAAGCATGTTGACACATAGCTAGGGAAAAACAATTCTGGGCTGCTGATATCACTGAGCCCAGGTAGGAGCCGAGTATTCGTGGACTGCAAGACTGCCATGGGAGCTATCTCCCTTCAGCATGAACGAAAACGAACGAACGAGAGTGGTGGGACTTGCGTGGATGGCGTTGCGGAAGTCACTGAATATTCAACATCATTCCGATATTTGACATGAAGCTTACAGTATCTACTTGCTTGTACGTATGTACAAAAAGAAAAGAAAAGAAAAGAATAGGGCATACAGAAAAAAACCAAGAATTCAAGGCTCGAACAAACATCCATTAAGCGCCCATGTCATATCCGTGATTGCAGCATGCCAGGCATCAGAGGCAGGACTATCATTGCTCGAGGTGAGCTTGTGTCCCCACCACCCCAACACCTTGGTCAGTCATCTAAGCCTACCTAGTTAGGTACCACTTTTGGGGCAGATAATGGTACCTAAGTAGGTCCCATTACTATTCCGGCCGAAATGGCCATTTTACGGTCTGCACCTTCTGGCCCAGAATTGGCCAAAATGGCCAAAAATTGGCCAAAAATTGGCCGAAACTGGGGACTTAGAGAATCTCAGACTTGCAGCAGGCCATATGGGCTTATCAGGGATAATGTATTCCATTCATAATTATTTATTTATTATCACTGTATTATACATGGGGTCAGCAGGGTTTCAGTCCTGTGTTTGTTTGTATTGACTTATCACCACTTATTTGTTTATTGACCGAGCTTGCGAGGTCTTATTTACACTTCTGCTTTTTGTTTATAGCACAAAGTCCCTTGGACCAAACATGGTCACCCCATGGGAACTTATTTGTAACAGTGCTTTTGAGCAATTTGCTTCCATGGGCCCCCATGAGAAAAATGGCCACCCCGTGGGAACTGGCATATTTGCTTCCTCGGAACCAAACTGGCTTCTTTGGAGCCAAATTGGCTTGGAAGACTCAATATTGATAGAAGTAGCCATGTAAACCGATGTAAACTGTGTCAGTCCAATATATATATACATCTAATCTGTCCTTGGAGCCTCTGGCCCCACAATAAATAGGAT
>MU129301.1:5941-20131 GCA_014904985.1 Hydnum rufescens UP504
GTCATATTAATAGCAAATATCTAGATGTGAAATCATATACATATAAATATAAATTTGTCCAAACATGAGAGGATGATGATAATAAGCTCAGGCCTCAAATAAGACACGATATGCCTAATTGGAGTGGATTTGGGCCATTTCTATGAATCACAATTGGGGCCTAAATTAAAATATAAAATAGTAAATATGTACCCTACATATTTACTATTATTATATTTAGAATTTAAGCTCCAATTGCTGATTTCATAGAAATGGCCCAACCAACTCTGCATTAGGCCATATCATGTCTTATTTGAGCTCTGACTTATTATCGTCATCCTTCGCATGTTTGGACAAATTTATAGTATATAGTTATATATTTCACATCTAGCATATTATGCTATTTAATTATGAACTCTGCTTGGAGCACCGCACTTGGGCACTTTTTTAACAACTGGCAATTGCTGGCCGTTGAATTGCACAACTACGCAGCCACACAACAGGCCCCAGACAGGGAGCACATGGAGCACACGAGCACACACCCCCCCCTTAGGCGGGGTGTTGTGCGTACTAATTGAGGTGAGTTCCCTCCAATAGATACTATGGTGCAAAAAGATCAGCGGAAGCTGCTCTTTTTTGCGCTGCTTTGAATTTTTATACTAATGCGTCATTTATTATTAGATTTCAGGCCTGGTCCAAGGCACGGTCAAAAAAGCCGCAAAATGATGGCCACATTGGCAGCATGTCAAATTGGCCAATGCCGCCAGCGACAATGCACAAAACGATGACATGCAAACGACAGCGCCCCAAACGACGACGTGCCAAACCAATGACGTGGCCCAAACAATGGGATGCCACCAAACGATGATGCACCAAACACAACCACGCAAACGAAGGATCGCCGACAGACGACAACACGCCAGGCAGCACCGCGCAAAAATGAGACACGACGTCAACACACCAAACGAGAGACCTGGACTGCCAGCAATGCGCCGATGAGGCCCCAAGAACCACACACCCGCCGCCAGCAGGTTGTGGTACATATAAAGGTGAGTCCCTGCCCCAGTAGGTTGCAGCCTTGCAAAAAGAGCCAGCGAAGCTGCTCTTTTTGTGTGTGTACTAATTTTTAACTAACATATTAATTCTATATTGTAGCGTCTCCACTGAACGCGATGACCCCCATAACCCCCGCCAATCACACCCAAACAATGATGGCACAGCCCAGGGGCTCTGTACGAGCCCAATAATGATCGAGTACCCCACACCCGCTATGGCGGGTGTGCGTTAACTACACTGTAAGTTTTCTTTTTCATTTTTTTATTCTTGGTGGCGCAAAAAGAGCAGCATAAGCCGCTTTTTTTGCGCTGCCTTGTCAACTGACCTTATTATTTCTCTAGATCCTGCCAGACCCCGCACAAACCCACAAGCACAAACCACAATAGCACGCCGCCGAGACGAGAACCGACAGGGAGGAACCCGACGAACCACCGCTGCATGTGAGCCAGAACACATGGCTCCAGTACGGCCCACCTGCCTGCCCAACGGTTGTGCCTACTGCAGGCCTAAGTTGGTGTTATTTTTCATTCTTGTGGCACAAAAAGAGCAGCATAAGCTGCTTTTTGTGGCTACATTACTGTTCAACTGGACGCTTCTATTTTTAATTTCTCTAGATTCCTGAACCAGAACCCATGTAAACCCCCAACCACAAAACCCGCCGGACGACACACTGCAAACAAAAACGGTGAACAAGACGAAACCCACTCCCTCGAGGAGTGCCAAATGGAACCGGCCCCCCGACGGGGGCATATGAAACCCCACCTGCTGCGGCCGGTGGTGGTGCGGTATATGCCAGGTCTGCTGGCTGCATGAACCATGGCCCCCCTGTGGTGGCAACCCCAGGGGGGGGGATAATTGTATATAGCGTAATATGTACTTAAATAATAGTAGTGAATATAATAATAATACAATAGTAAACAATAATAATAAATAAATATTATAATCTAGCAGACCATGGATTGGCTGAATGAATTGCGAATGGCATATTTTGGCTTGTGCTGTCTGGCGGCGAGCTTTAGCTACCATTTTTCTGCCTGAAAATGGTACCGTAAATTAGGGCTCCCCCATGTGACTGACCAGGCTGACTAGCGTGGAATAGGCTTATAATATTAAACCCTGACTATATCTGAAAATGAAATTAATTGGATCGTTGGTTGGAAGTGGCTGAAATTTCTGGTGGGGGGGAGAAGATCAAAGCGAATTACATAAGATGATAGAGCCAGAGGCTGGCTCTGATATTACACCACTGAGTTAATACGATATATGGGAGTACACATGCCAGATATTAGCCCAACTGACTCCATTTAGGCAGCTGCCTCCGAACAGGCCTCCCCCCTAAACAACAATTTCCTCCCCAGAGCCTTCTATCCATGTAATTGCCCTTGAAAATGGCACTCTTGGATTATCTAAACACATCTATAACATCCTCAAAATTTCAAATTTATGACTCCCAGTGTCCAGAGTCTCCATAATATTTCAAGTTCCACTGAATGCCACCCTCCAGTTGGGCGACACTTCCCCAGAGCCTTCCAATCACTCCGGATTTTTTGTTGACACCACCTTCTCACATTTTGAGGCTCAGCCCCCAAATTTCAGGCCCATTCTTGAGCAACTTTTGTTACATATGTCACTATGACCAATATCTTCCCCCCCTCCCCCCTGAGTCACTCAGTCATCCAGTTTGTGTGGAGTGTGTTGCTATCTGTAGTAGTATATGTGACAGTGCATGATTCAAATTCAAGGTATTCCATGCAGTATTCATTGAGTTATCAAGAAACATTCTAGATCAATTCAATTTGGGGATCAGAACAGCAGTATTTCCACTAAATACTGCTGTTCTCCCCAAATTGAATTGATCTAGAATGTTCTTGAATAACTCAATGAATACTGCATGGAATACCTTGAAATTTGAATCATGCACATCACATACTACTACTACAGATAGCAACACACTCCACACAAACTGGATGACTGAGTGACTCAGGGAGGGAAGATATTGGTCATGTGACATATGTCAAAAGTGCTCAGAATGGGCTGAAAATTGGGCTGAGCCTCAAATAGTGAGAAGGTGTGTCCAACAAAAAATCAGAGTGATTGGAGCTCTGGAAGTGTCCCAACTGGAGGGTGCATTTCAGTGGAACTTGAAAATATTATGGAGACTCTGCACTCAAGTCATGAATTTGAATTTTGAGGGATGCTATAGATGTGTTTGGATGACCTAAGTGTGCATTTTCAAGGCAATTGCATGGATGGAAGCTCTGGGGAGGAAATTGTTGTTTAGGGGGAGGCCTGTGAAGCACTGCCTAAATGGAGTCCAGTTGGGCTGATATTTGGCATGTGGACTCCCCATATATGTACTAACTTAGTGGTGTAATATCAGAGCCACCCCTGCTCTACATCTTATGTAATACACTTTTGATCTTTCTCCCCTCCCCTCAATTTCTGCCACTTCCACACATCCAATTCATTCCATTTTTGGATATAGTCAGGACTATAATGTTATAAGCCTATTCCACCTAGTTTAGGTGTAATTTAAAGTGTTCAACATTCATGGTAGCTTGTTGTTCTCTTTTACCTGAAAAGGGAGTTGAATATCTAGAAGTCAACAGAATAAGCTGATTTTTGGCACATGTTCATTTAATTATATGATTATACCCCATGTCAAATTTCAAGTCCATACCTTGTCTGTGGGGAGAGTAAATTGATTTTCAATGTTTAAACTTGTTTCCCTTATATCTCTGTAGTTACTGGATAGATCTGGCTGAAATTTTGATATGGTCTTCGCCTAAACAGTATATAATCACATGCCAAATTTAAGAATGATCCTTCCACTCCTTACATTTCAGCAATTTCCAGTGCTTCTGGTACCTATTGTCCAGTTCATTCCCTTAAAGTGCATGGATTAAGCTGGTTTTTGGCACATAATTTGTACATTATATTGTATGGCTTTCTGCAAATTTCCAAGTCTCTAGCTATTCTGCAAGGGGAGAAATGAATTTTCAATGTTCAGACTTGTTTGCCTGATATCTCCATAACCCCTGCACTAATTTGGCTGAAAGTTTGATATGATCTGCTTAGAAGTAATATCTAATTATGTACCAAATTTCAGAATGATCTGCTCCACATTTAGTTGGATGTGCCTCATCCAATTTCCGCATTTAGGCTTTTTTTAATAGGAATCACTGTATTATGTAATGGGATATGATCCAAAATTATTATGGAGTATTATCCAATCTACCCTTTTATATTGGTCTACTAGTTACCACATTTAGGCTTTTTCATAGCAGCAGGTGGCTTGCCTTTGAAACTGGGCAACTGCTGGCATTGAGTCCCAGGTTCAATTTACCAGCAACTGCCAGCAATTTTTTCTCTGTTGCGCGACACCACCACCTCCATCTACCAAGAGCCCAGGACAAGCCACCACACCCCAGTATAGACTGGGGTGTGGTGTTAAGGTATGTTATTGCATTTTAGCTACTCTAGTGCAAAAAGGGCTGCCTCTGGCTGCCCTTTTTGCACAACTATTGATTTTTTCAACTAACCTGTTGTTCCCCCATTATAGGATCCCCCTAAGTGCACACCCTGGGGCCCCCTTCCCCTCTGGTGGTCCCTCTAGCCCCTCCCCACCCCTCTAGTTGGTCTGGGGCAGGGGTGCCCCCTCTTGCTGGTGTGGTGGTCACGCGACCTGGATTGTGTAATTAATTAGATAATAATTAATTAATTATGTAATTATGTATATTAAGTAATATGTATTATATAATATATTTAATTATATCATCAACTAATTATGTAATTTAATATTACATAATACTATTATTGTTATGTATGATTATGTCACTGCTTTTTGGGTGGATTACATAATTTCCTATTTAGGATATTAGGTAATTGACAGGTTGGCCAGTGCAGAATTCTACAAGTTCCAAAATTGATCTCAAATTGATCTCAACTTGAGCTCAAAACCCGACTCTTTTGCTATCAAATACTCTTTTGATCACTTTTTGATATCAAACATAATACAAGCCTATCAGGCACTATACAGATATCAAAATGACATACCTTTTAAGGCCCCCAAGAGTGTCTGACCAGCCTGCTCCCCACCCCCATCTTCCTTTCCACTATTAGCGATCTTTTTGGAATTGCTCATTTCGTGATTGTTCATGTCGCTGTTCGGATCATTGTATCCAATACGTAAAGCAGTGCGTGCTTGGGGAATCCCTTTTAGCTTTCCTCTGGTAGTACTTTAATTAACCCATGTAGTTAAATAGTATAATAATTTGAGTAAAGACCTTCGTGATAGTGCATATCGTGCTCTTCTTTGGGCATTCTTGGCCTCTCTTTTGAGATCCAGGGAGTCATATTTATGGGCCAACCACACCCACATTTAGTTGACGTGGGGTCAGAGCTCATATAGTTTGTCACCAAAAATGCTGCCGTGGTACTTTAATTCGGTGATCACCGGACTTGCCACATGAGACCTTACAAGAATGACTTTGACCATTGCCACTGATCCACGTCACTTTGTAAAATTGATAAGGAACTCCCATGTCTGATAAACTAAAAGAACTTGTGAAGTGCTGAAGACGTGGTACAAGGACGCACCTCCGGTATTGTTTCATCATTCTTTTCATCATTGCAGGTCTCAATTATGTAATCGGTAGCGGCGACAAGCACCAATCCCCGACTCATGCAGTTGGGATGGTGGGGTGATATATGGGCGCATCACAAGCTTGCCTTTGATTGTGTGCTGTTGTCCTATTTGCTGCATACTGTTGAACCGTGAAGGCGTACATCCAGCCTGCCTGTGTTGTGCGTGTTCTTGACGTTCCAGCTGCATCCTGAGTTTGTCCCTTGGTGAGTATATTTAGTATATTTTGTTGTTTCTTGTGATTAATTGTCTTGTCTCTTATGCCCGATGCATACAGATTACGACGAGCGTTTGTGAGGTTGTGCAGTGTGACCTCTGCCGTATACCCACTGGTTCGATTAGAATATTCATCATAAACTACACGTGCCTCTGTGAACACTCGATCTTCTCACACTTGGGGCCTACGAATGAACACACGACGAACGTTACTTCGCCAGGGGCAGCTCGTGTTCCCACTCCTCCTCTCACCACTTCCTCAGCACCTTCCTCATCGTCCCCAAGCAGTTCTCGTCTTAACCCCTCAATCGAACAAAAAGACGCAATCGCTCCAAATCCCAACTGCCGAAGTTGTTGGTGCGGGTCCGAGTGGCGTGATAATGACTGAGTCGAGCCGGATTGGAGGATATCCTTCTGGTCCCGTTGTTTGGTCGACCTTCGTTGAATCACGCCCATTGGATATCGACCTCGAGCCGAGCTTGTGCCTGAGGTTCATATACATCTCTCGACCAGGATAAACATTCTCATCATGCCCGACGGAAGCATGCCCAAGCCTGGCACTGGGGAGATGAGGTGCTACTGTCTTTGATTTGACCCTATATGAGCTTTCAATGGGGGCAAGACGCGGGGGACAAGGTGGACCCAGCACCATCGCTATGCACCTGCAATGAAAAGCATCATGTACTGAGGGTTGTGTGTGTCCACATGGAGTACCTGGAGTGTGTTCAACTCGTCATCTGCAAACGCAATCCTGCTGCAGCCCAGCTCGTACATCGAGGATTGTTCCCCTGTGCACCTTTGTCTCCGACATTGGCTGTCAACATGGACATCCTAGAGTTTGCATTGGAACTCTTTGTTCACATGGGTCCAATGAGCGGGCATGGGCGGCCACCATGATGAAGTATCTCAAGGCTCGTGGCCATGAATTCGCCACTGCGGACTCACTTCATTGGCGATTTGCTAATGCTTTGTCGCACTATCAAGTCCTTGTCCATCTCGTCAATGTGGAGATGGCGAAAATCATAGATTCCTTTCATGACCCCTCGCTGGTGCCCTCAGTGTCATCAACTTCCTTGACATCACTGCCCTCTGGGGCCCCAACATCCCTTGGGTCCTCAGGGCCTTCAGTGCCCTCAATTTCTTCTCTACCTTCTGCGGCCCCGACATCAGCAGGACCCCTGATGTACCCAGTGCTAGATGAAACGACACCAATACCTTTTTGAAACTACACTAACACGCACAATTCTGTGGGGCATGTGCAAGATGGGCCAAGCATTTATTGCAATCCCGGTGTCCCCTTGTTTTGGGGGAAGTCACACCAGTGGACTAGGTGTCAGCACCATAGCATGTATTGATGCCAACTTCCAAATCAAACGCAATCGTGACAAAGATCGGCGGAAGGGCTTTGAAGGCGAAACCGGAGCTAGAGACCCCCGAGATCTTTTCGCCAAGAATGGTGGAGCTATCCCAAGTAGAGCTCGATATGATGGAAGCCCGTGTTAATGAGCTCCGACCAACAACGAAAACCTGTGTCAACTTGGGGCGAAAACGAAAAGCAACTGAGATGACGGAGGATGATCGAGCTGTCCCAGGTGAAGATGATGCAGTGGAACCTGGGATGAATGTTCCGAACTCAGTTCTCGATATGTGTGGCGACTCTTTCATTGCAGCGGATGGCGATCACATTAAAGCTTCTACCCAGCAGTTTGATGATACCGGGCTCATGGCCTTACTGTGTCGCCATGACATTGCCCTTTATGTTGCCAACATGCGCACAGCTGGCGAGAAACAATTTTATGCATTTGCCCTTGTTGCGGCTCTTTCAAGGAGTTGCAGAATGGTGGACTGTGGGGATATTGTATGACATTGCGTGTCAAATCCATCGAAGTCTCCTAAAATGGAACTTTATGCCTGAATGGCATAGTCGCATCGTCTTTGGTGTCTTGGTCTTCCATGCGTATGGCCACCAATGGATGTGCCAGCTATGGTATCATCCTCAGAAGTCGGAGATCTGGGGCCTTTCTGATGGTGAAGGCTGTGAGAGGTTTTGGAGTGAACTCCAAAGACTTATTCCCTCTCTAAGGGTTACGGGCTATCACCGACAACTCTTTATCATTGACCTCCAGGTGGAGCACATTGATGAACTGAAGCAGCAGGGCCTGGCGAAATGGCTGCATGATCGCACTTTATCTGCTCACAAGCGGGAAGGAGAGGCGATGGCAAGGCTTGGTGGGCAGTCTATCTTGTACCTCCTGGATCAGTTCAAGTCACAACGAGCTTTCCAAAGCAAAACCGATGCCCTGCCAGTCGAAAACCAAAGGAGCTCGTGCAATTGAGCACATCTTGTCCATGACACAGACTGCACAATCCCTGTGGATCCATCTCAAGGAAACGGTGGATGAGCTGGGAGAGCTTGCAACTGATAGCAGCACTGTGGTGGTGGAGGATGAGCTATGGGCAAAGATTGAGGCTATGCGGTCAAGTATAAAGCGCATCGAGAGTAACATCAAGAAAAAGACGGAGGAACTGCATCTCTCTGATCGGATGTCCCATAAAGAGTTGGATCGCCTTAAGACCGATAAATGGGTGAACCTACAGCTCAATATATGTGTTGTTCGAGATCAAATTCTGATAAAACTGCGAGTGCGGAAGTTTGAACTTGCGGGATTGGATTGTGCAGATACTGGCCGTGAGCTGGACCACCGAATGAAGGAGCATGTTGAAAAGGCAATGAAGAGCCGGGTCTCTGGAGTACAAGGGGCTCTAAAGCGATATGAGGAGATCCGAAGGGAGATGATGAAGCTTCGGGGGAAGGGGAGTGTTGCAGCAGATGCTATATCCCCCCAGAGATATCCTCGTCTGTCTACAAGCTAGATGTAGATGAAGATATCTGGCAAGTACCTCATCATGAGGATCTTGCAAATTTCCTGATGGAGAGGTACCTGCGTGGCTTAGAGATAAGGGGGTACGGGATGGGATACGAGCTGCCCAAGAGATTCTAAATTGCTGCCAGGAGCTGGAGTGTTGCAAGCTGAATTCTCTAACTTACATACATGGTTTATGACCCAATGTTCTGCCACATGGCATGCATATACTCTTTCTTGTGTATGTAATCTACATTTGGCTGTCATGATAGGGGTTGACTGAATTAGCCTCATTCTGCTAGATGCAGAGGTGAAGTTCTTTGCATTACTAGAGTTGCATCACCTGCATGATTTGGTAGAGGCTTGGCAGAGGCATTCATCAGCAATGCTTGGGAGTGATGGCCAGATTGGCTGGATGAATCTTCCTGAGCAGCCTCCTCCCCTTTGTTATGGTAGGATTCAGATACTGTGTGGGCCTGTGTCCCCTGTGGCAAACTCACTGACAGGTGAGGCTGTGGATGGGGTCTCAGATGCTGCAAGCTCGGATGATGATGAAAATGGGGAATTAGAAGATGCACCTGTGCCGCAAGACATTGCATTCTTAGCTGCTCTTGATGCTCTTGAGGAGTTAGTTGGGGATGATGCATGAATTGTTCTATTTGAATGTAATATCTTGTATTTGTAAACTATGGTTGGTTTAACTTGGAAAAAAAATAGAGATCTGAGTTCCGTGTGTCCTACTGTGGATTTGGGACAAGTTCACACATTTGGGCCCCATTGGTGCAGGCAGTTTGAATGTATCCACTTGGGTCCCATTTGGGCCCCACTTGGCCCCATTTGGGCCCCATTTGGGCCCCATTTTGGGCCCATTGCATTGATACTGCTCTTTAACTTTGGATTTGGGCCCTAGTGGGGCCCCAGTATTGTAGGACCTACTTAGGTACCAATTCATGGCACAGATTTGGTACCTAACATAGGTAGTCAATGTGGTTGACCAGCCTGTCATATTAGATATAATGCACATTGCATTTATTATATCTAATTAGATGTATTTACTGTGGTCCCCCTGGGGGCCCCTGGGAGGTGTTTTGGAGGCAGGTATCCTACAGCCAGGGGCCCCTGGGGGCCCCAAAATGGCCTTGGGACTGCCTCCAAAGACCTTGTTCTAATAATGGATATTTTCTAAGTTCACTGGCACAAGGGGAGGGGCCCCAATTATTATTCAAAATTATGTAAATATAAATCTCTACAAGTCAATACTGGAGTCCCAGTCACTACTTCCTGCATTGGAGGCCCCATCATCTGAGCACTGCTGACAGATTAGATCTGAAGCAGCAAGGATATCCATATCTGCCAGAACAGGAGCAGGCTCCAGTTCTAGATCTTCATCATCATCAGAACTATCAACATCGCTCTCAATGCCATTGGAATCTAGTTTCCTGGGCCTATCAGACTGCTGTGGTCTTGCATGGGCTGGAGCCTGTATCTGTTCTGCCAAAAGTCCTACACTGTGCAACAATGGGTGTCAAGCTGGCAATGATGGAGCCATGGCATCAGATATGACCAAAGCATCCAGTGATCGCCCCCAAGTCTGGCCAAGATTGCAAACAACTCAAAGATGTTCCAAGAGGAAGAATTTCATGTCTGAGTCTTAGATTCAAAGCATTCATTAGAAGAATTGGCCAAACTAAGAAGAAAGATATCATACCTGTGGAAGAATTCAATAGAGTCATCATTGCAGCCAATTCCTCATCAAACCAATGTTTGAGAGAATGTCTTTCTCTCCAACAAAGCTCAAGTTCATCCTGACAGTTAGCAATGTCTTGGACAAGTTGTATTCCATTTCGAACCATTTCATCACCCAGCCAAGGTGGAACATCACCATTGAACTCATCGTCAGCAAGACTGATGTCCTACCAAATGTCATTATCAACATCCAGGCTGAAGAGCCCTTTCATATCGATAGATGGCGGAATGAGAGCATTTCGAGGGATACCTTGACAACCACGAAGCTTCTTCATACTTTCTCAGCATTTATTGTACTCTGCAACAAGACCCTTGACAGATTGATAACGGCGCTTGATTGCTCTGCTGGTGTGCTGCAGGGTACTATGGTCTGTAACACAATCAGATTTGCCAGTGAGCACAAGCAAATAGCGAAATAATAGATTATGAGTACACACCTACAGCCTTGATTCGAAAAGCACCAGTGAGATTATGAGTTTCGAAATTTTTCTCGCACACCCTTGTGATAGTCTGAGCTTTGAGGGCACGCATGTTCAGCTGATGTTCAAACCATGTGTGGTGTTTCATTTTTTGCAGTTGCTTGAATGAGACTGGATCACCAAGCTGCAACATTGCCGTCATATCCTCATCTTGTTTTGATAAATGTGAGATGACTTTCTCTTGCTCAGCAATTGCGGACGTTATCTCGCCAATCTCATTCCTACTGGCAATGCTGTCCACCACTGGGGCAGCGACAAGCTGTTGCTGGAGAGCCCTGACCAAATCACAAGCCACATTAATGTGTTGATGCACAGCAAGGATCTTCTCAACAGCGTGGAAACCCTTTTTCTTGGATTGTTGTTCCAAAGGTCAGCTTTGATATGCTCATTGTTCTTCAAATTGTGCTCGAAGGTACTCATCACTGTAGATAATTGCTGACCTCTTCTGCTGAGCAAGAAAAAGACGTTCCATCATCGACTTCACACGTCTCTCCAACCAGATTCCAGCCTGGGACAACTTAACATCATCTAGGTGTTCAATTTGGAGATCAAGGATGAACAACTGACAATGATATCCGGAAACATGCAGGTTGGGAATAAGACGTCGAAGGTCACTCCACAGATGCTCACAACCCTCACCATCTGTCAGCCCCCAGACATCCCCCTTCTGAGGATGATACCACAGCTGGCACACCCATTGATGACTGTACACGTGAAAAACACTGATGGCAAATATGATGTGTGGCATCCACTGTGGCAGAAGATCCCATTTGAGAGCACTGCGGTGGATCTGGCAGCCAATGTCATACAGGATACCAACTCGCCAATGCTCAGGAAGCTCAGCCATGACCACATCAATAAGGGCAAAGGCATAGAACTGCTGTTCACCAGGAGTCCACATACTGGCATAGACAATCACATGATCATGTCAGCAGACTGCAGCTATCACTCCAGTGTTGGAGAAATGGTCCCCAGGTGTCTTTATTCTGTTTCCATTGGCTGCCACAAAGGACTCGCCACAGGAATCAAGAGACAAATTGGGGACTCATAGCCCTGGTTTGATTGCATCTCCATGATCATCATGAGGTGCATACTCACCTTTGTTAGATCGTCTTGGGGCTTTGGCATTATTGCCTTCATGTTGCATGGAGCACGCGGCCTCGACTCTCACTTTCCAAGCTTCCAGGAAACTGTGGGGTACTTCACATATTCCTGGTGCGATGATGCGAGGATCTTGGACACCAGGTTGTTTCTTGTGGCCTGGACGTCAGTCATAGTCCTTGTTTCGGTGCAAAGCAAAGCAAGCATCAATGCATATGAAGAGTTCAGGGCTACAAAGGGTGCTTCATAAGTAAGAGTTAAGAACTATGTAGACATTACTTACAGCTTGCTTCCTGTGGTCTGACTGCCAGCTCCAGCACATAATGGGCATTGAGAACAAATATAATCAGATGGAGTAAGATGAGGATTATGAGGGGGGTCCAGGTTTGGGACATCAGTACTTGGCAAGTCGCCATGAGAAACAGTGGGCACACTCTGAGAAGCAGTGGGCTTGCGAATAGTGAGGCCATTGCTGCTCAGGGCACTGACATACAGCTGGTGTGTGATAGGGGTGATCACATCAATCTTTGGTAAAGGTATCACTTCAGACATGACAGCCTCTTGTTCAATGGGGTCTCAGGATAGGACTTCCTGACGGGCAATGCCTATTTGCTTGTCCATTTCATCATTGACAACTCATATCAGAACTTGATACTGGTGCAGTGCAGTCCCAAATCTCCGACAGAACAAGTCTTTTGCATCGAATACATGTCCTCTCTTTGACAAGAACATTGTGAGAGCATCACACCATGTGGCTTCATTCGGAGCAAGATGGACGAATAGTGTCGCAGCGAATTCCAGAATTTCCAGGCTGATTGCAAGGGCTGGATAAACAGGCGAGCAAGGAAATAATCCCTGCTTTACTACTTGAACTGGAGCACTCGCAGTTGTACATTGACACATGCGTAACTCAATGCTACCAAGACCTATGGAAGTCTGTCTGTTAGTTAGAATCTAACCATGATATTAAGGCAAAACTATGTACGATCCATGTAAACAGTAGTAACCGCCTTAAATACTGCAGGGCCACCACATGAACACTTGACCGACACATGATCTATGTGAGATTGGCCCCACTTCGACTGGCATATGTACTCCATATATGGATGAATTAAGGAGGGGATAATCTTGTGATCCCACCTCCGTGCTGCGGCAGCCCGGTGACGTGCATGACGAGACAGTGCCTGCTCCACTGAGAAGTGATCTAAACCTCTGGCATATGTTGGATATTGTACAGAAAACGGGTGTTCTACAGCTTCTGGCAATGGAGCCTCATGACGAGGGGTACTATCGCCACCTACTGCAGTAGAAAACAGCGATGTGTGGCATTCCTTGTCATGGAGATTGACAGATGACATGGCAGATGATACAGGTCGATGATAACAGGGTGCTGAGATTGCTGGTCGTGCAGGCCGGTTAACAGCCTTATGCACTGGCACGATGGTAACAAATGTGCCAGTCTCCTCATCCAACTTCCACACAGAAGAAGTTGCGATTGGTGCTAGTTTCTTAGGGCCTTTACGACCTGTCGAACTTGAGGCTCCTGTGGAAGAATTGTTTTGGGAGCCACTGATTTCTTTGAGATCCCATGATGGGCACGTCTGGGAGGTTTTGGACAAGTATTGGCCACATCCTGGAACAAGGCCACACCTGCCTTGGAAGGCATTTGTATATGTGGAGGAGGGTCAGTCATACTGTTTTGTGGTGGACTGGACCCCCATTTTCTCTTTCTCGAGCCACTGGTATTTGGGTCATGGGTTGACATATTCTCACTAAGAGAAGATTGTGAGTGAATTTCACTGAGGGCTGCGTAGAGCAGAGATACGCACAGGATAAAACAGTTGTGGAGATAATAGTTAACAATGTTACACCTCACTTGACCTGGGGCGCACAGACCAACAGAATGTGAGCCCACAGATGAGCACAATGATCTGTGAGTGTCGACGAAGTGTGCTGATGGGATTGACAGAGCAGGTAGGGGATGACAAGAGTGGGAGGATGATGGAGTGGAGGCGACTGATTGCGCGGTGAGTGGGTGAGGATGACATGGGAGTGGAGGAACATTTAGTGGGAGTCGCGAGGGAGATTGGAGTGGGAGAACAAT
>MU129301.1:21241-33907 GCA_014904985.1 Hydnum rufescens UP504
TGGGATGACCAATGGGATATGCTACCAGAGAGCAATAAGGTGATATCCAATAGACCTCCTGCTGATGGAAAGCCACGACACGAAGTGTAGCCAAGTCTAGCTTGAAGTTGCATGGAGGAATGCCAAACACGATGGAAGAACTGTGGGACCCAGAAAGTGATAGGATGAGATTATGAGTCCTTGCTGACAGATGGAGCTGTTCAACTCTTGGATTCTGCGATGAGGAGGTACCAACAGGGAGTGGGAGGAACAACGGGAGTGGGAGGAACAACGGGAGTGGGAGGAACAACGGGAGTGGGAGGAACAACAGGAGTGGGAGGAACAACGGGTGTGGGAGGAACAACGGGTGTGGGAGGAACAACGGGTGTGGGAGGAACAATGGGTGTGGGAGGAACAACGGGTGTGGGAGGAACAACGGGTGTGGGAGGAACAATGGGTGTGGGAGGAACAATGGGAGTGGGAGGAACAACGGGTGAGGGAGAAACAACAGGTGAGGGAGAAACAATGGGTGAGGGAGGAACAATGGGTGAGGGAGGAACAATGGGTGAGGGGGAAACAACGGGTGAGGGAGGAACAACGGGTGAGGGAGGAATGACGGGAGCAAGAGGGGTGACAGGAGCAAGAGGGGTGACAGGAGCAAGAGGGGTGACAGGAGCAAGAGGGACGACGGGAGCAGGAGCGGGAGTGGGAGGGACAGCGGGAGTGGGAGGGACAGCGGGAGTGGGAGGGACAGCGGGAGTGGGAGGGACAGCAGGAGTGGGAGGGACAGCGGGAGTGGGAGGGACAGCGGGAGTGGGAGGGACAGCGGGAGTGGGAGGGACAGCGGGAGTGGGAGGGACAGCAGGAGCACAAGGGACAGCGGGAGCAGGAAGGGTGACAATAGGAAGCAGAGGCGCACTATCAACTGAGATGGAGCTGAACTTCATCTCCATTGCAGATTGCTCTCCAGCATCCACAGTGTTTGGATGGCTCCCATGACAGAGGGGACTCAGCATCCAACCGGTGGAATCCTCTCATTGAACAGATGAGGGGGCAATGGAGGTCATGTCAGCAGGAATGTAATCGGACTCATCGGGGAGGATGAGAGCTGGAGGCCTGCAAGATGGAAAATTGATTCCAATACGGAATCATGTTGATGGGGATAGTCAATGACCCCTTGAATTGTGTCAACTGTAAACTGAACCCTCACTGCAACAACCTCAGTTGGGCGGAGAACTTTCCAAGGCTGAATCCCAGCACAGTTACGAAGGTTGGCCATAACAAAAACCCCACAGTCTATGACTCCCGTCTGCTGTGGAGACCTAAGTAACCACGGTCAGAAAAGAACTAGTGACAAAAGATCTCACTCACAGTCTCCTCGGACCCAACAAAAGTCCATGCCTCAAGGTCAAAAGAACATGACTCGTGGGCAGCAAGGTCTGCCAAGTATTTGGCCACAAATCGTCTTAATAAATTCAAAGTTGGGAAGCCAAAATATTGAGTCCAGGTACGTGACAATGCATCTCTTGAATCAATAGAGACAACTGCCCAGTGGTTCTGGGATCCGAGATGGATTGGCATGACAATTCACTCCATGGTACATAAAGATGGGATGACAAAGATTTTTGTGCCATGATGCCACTTTGGTGAAACCATCACACAAGTGTGAGAAGAAAAAAGTGTTGAAGACATGGACAGTAGGGTGAGCAAACATCTTCAGCACATCAATATACGAGTTGATGGCATCATCATTGACCCGACTGACTTGAAGCGTACTGAGACCTTCAGGAGAAGGGAGGTGGTGAGGCTGTGGCTTCTGCCCATACTTTCTGTTGGCAACATTCTGAATCTGAGCCAGGAAAAGGGTTGTTAAATTCAGCTGCACAGAAAGTTTGAAAGCCACTTATGCTCATTAGGACTATCTGGGGCAGATCTGAATAAAGATGGCAGGCCGCGAGGTCCCCAAGAGCCGAAGTTGTGAGCAATGGATCCAGTGGAGGATTGACCTGTGCTGATTCTAGTGCACCAGGCGCATTTGGATTCAGAAGTGGGAAAGTAGGAGGGAGGAAAACTTCAAGTGCAGAAGAAGGGGCCTGGACCCAAGAACTTTACCACCACTTTGTAGGACTTCATCATAAGTGGTATGAAAGGGCATTGGGGGGTTGCAGCCATCAAGGTTTTGAGAAGCGCCTGCTCTTCATAGCATAGCTTCCATCCCCATCCCCTGGATCGGGAGTAGTCCCCTGGGTAGCCATGACTAGGGGCCAAGAACCAAGGGAAAGGATGTTCAACAAGGGGGACATACTCCACTGATATGGGGAGGAAATTATCCCCAGGTGTGGGTGTGACATTCATCAGGTTCTCCCAAGGTATCTTCGTGCAACCCACCCTGTCCCAAACTGTCTCCAACCATGGTACAAAAACTGAGACAACAAACACAGGAACTCCATCTCGCTCTAATCCCCTGATGACCCCAAAGACACGAGAGTCCTCCATGTCATCCTCATGGAAGACAGCACCAATAAGTTTGTTATCTACCCCAAAATGGGGACAAGGCATCCCAACTTCTTGCGAGAGGCAGGCAACAAACTTGCACATCAACCATTGCACATATCCTCGACACAAGTAACCATACTGAAGGAATATCTCCACATCCACCATAATTCGCACTTTGGTGACATACAAGTATTTAAAATGATATTGGACATCGCCGCCACGATGCTCGCACAATGGGAGAGGAACAGGGACATGGAGGCCATTTCTCTGCATCTGGGAGTGCCACCCCCAGGCAAGGGTGCTTGCAGAATGGACAAAATCGGCCAGAGGATTCAAATACGACTCCTTCAGGTAAAAGCAAGCACCCTGAGGAACCAGGTCGTCGGGTCCAGGCATATTTGGATCAGCTGGGTCGCGATAAAGGTAAGGGAGGTAGGGGAGATGTTTATTCCACTTCTGAGGGAATCGAGTGAAATCAGAGGGGTGACTAAGCTGAGAGTGACTGTGGAGGGCGTATCATTGGTTAAGGGTATCGGGGGACCATGGCCATTGAGTGCCATACTGCCTTCATATGAGGAAAAAGAAGGCTCGGGGTTTGACCAACCATCTGGGAGCTGATTGATGTACTGGAAGGACTGATGACTGTTGCTGTACGTCAAGCACCAGGGTTGTTGAAAAAAATGTGGCCATTCCGAATTGGAGACTAAGTACATATTAGCGATAGTGCAACAAGCACAGTAGGACAGAAATGTACTAATCTCGCCTGATATCTCGACTGAGGCAAGGGTGAGCAAGAAGAGGTCCGGATATTCTTCGATTGGATGGTGGGTGGTCTTCGACAGCTGTCCTGAGCCCACCCACGTCAAGGGTTCTGTGATATCTGCAGTTAAGGTACATAAGACAAGTCATGTGACATAAGCTGACCCACGTATGCTCAGCAGAAGATTCTAACAACTCCCAGGTAATGAGGAGAGTAGATAAGGAAACCACATTCCATGTTGGAAGCACCAAACTAACAAGTTCTTGATCCTCACAAGGACGACGCGACACTCCAGAGGGTATCACAGCATCCCCAGCAGGGGGATCTTGAACCATTGAATCATCACTACAGCCGAGTTGCCGACCCTTGCGGGGATGATGCAACGCTCCAGAGGGCGTTGCAGCATCCTCAGCAGGGGGGTCATGTATATGGCTTGCGGAAAAAGATGACATAGAGGTTGGAAATCCCCGAGCACCAGATCCTGTGAATTTCACCTAGCCCATTTTGGGCCTGAATCCCATTGGGATTATGTTTAATCGGTCGAAAGGGGCCTCAAAATAGCGGTAAAAAACAATTAGTAAGATCCCAACCATACCTCCATCAGTGAGCAGAGATATGGAACTATATGGAACTACTAAGAGATTGCGATGGCAGTGTAACCTCATTCCTCGCTTAAACAACAATTTTGGTTCAAAATCATGCAGGAATTCTGGGCTGGTTGAGGGATAGATAAAAATCATTGATGACTAAAGCAAGCACCAACACTCCCTTTCCCTTTCCTCAAATTTGCCATAATGGCTACCCCGATTTCCAATCTCGATCTGGCCTACAACCAGATCCTTAGTGCCAGTGGTCTCTTCATCGTCCAGGACAGTACAGCCAGTGGGTGTGCGAAACCCACATCAGTGTTTGTGACAGCATTTCTTCAAGCGATGTTGGAGTGTGCCCCACCAGAAGGCCACCAGTATGTCATCAATGTAATCAATACGACAAAAGGGGTCCCCGAGGCACTTCAGTCACTTGCTTCCTTCTGGTTTCATTGGTTCATTATACCTAGTGTGTAGCCTTGATAACCCATCAGCACATCAGTCAAGTCTTTGACAATGGGAATAGTGAAGGCATGGGGCACAAGGACTCCGAGTCATTACAGTGCAGATACTCAAAACTTTGTGGCCCCTGTTGAGGTTGAGCCGGCATCCAGGACCAAAAAATTTGATGATGCTGTGAAATTGCTTGCTCGTTCAATTTGTTCGAATATGGGTAGCTGATACAGTGATACTAGGTCAAGGAACGGGAAGGCTATCATACATCCATTTACCGGGAAGCATTGGAAGAATGTGAAACAGACGAACCTATCACTCCAGTACAGCTCGGTCATATCATCCCCCTCTCCATGAATTCACCAAAGAAAGTTAGTCCATGATCTGTGCCCTCTTGCGACTTCCATGTTAACTGGACCCTAGGCCACTGATCTTGGCCGGATGTGGGACATTATTCAAAGCTATGGAGGACTTCAACCTGGCGAGCTCACAGGTGATTGGATCAATGAACCTTTTAATCGCCTGGTATTCGGATACCTTGAGCACTTCACATTTGATACTTTCCGGTGGTCTCTCATTCCAGATGTAAGCTTTGTCATGGTAGAGCTTATCCAACTCTAACAATTTCATCTCAGCCCAAAAATAATCCACCCCTTCCACACCACTATGTAGTCAAAACATTCTCTGGGTGCCACCCAATTTCAGGAACACCCAAGGAGGGAACTGCCGTTAAATTTGTTGATCATCATAACAAAAATGACACTGAAGACCTGCCCAATCCTTGATTCTTGAGGCTTCACGTGGCAGTTGCTGGAGTAATCCATATGAGCGGCGCCGCAGAGTACGTCAAAAACTACCTATGAGATCTTTGAGACACATGCGTCTTTGCTTCTGATGGGACAACCTCGACTATGCAATTATTTATGGTTCACTCCCTGGCGAAGGTATGATATTGTTGGCCTCGGCTGCGATAAATAACTGTTCTGAAACATTTCTCATGCACACATGTAGCTCATTATGGTGTAACACCATGATTTTTCCTTCATGCTTTGTTAGTTGTGATGATGTTGTACGTGCCATAAGCACATGAAAGAAATTTTATGTTACAATCCCTCTTCTGTTACTATGCATTATGCCAAAAAAATGGATGTAAACATGCCCTTGGAAAGCTCTGAGGAGCTCTATTTTCCCTTCAGCTATCTGTGGAAAACTTTTTCCCTTGCACTTACTTGCCAAAAGAAGGATGGTATCAGACACCAGATACTAACATACTGCACAGGTTGAGTCTTTACTTATCCTCAGTGATTAGGCCCTTTATTTTCCTTTGTCTCCTATGTGCATGACTCCATTTTATCAAGCTACCTCTGGAACAGATTTTGAGGCCCCTACACTGGACTCGAGGAGGTATGAAAGCCCCCTCCGGCTGTTACGTTATTTCTCATATTGTTACACTGTAGTTTTGAGGCATTACATTACATGTACAGTACTATCATATAAGGGCCCATTCGATACCCCAGAAATATGGCCTCAAAATGCGTTTCTCAATATAAAAGTATTTAGGTCATTTTGCCATTAGGGTGTTTCACGATAGTGCTCAAAATGAACATCAAAACACTGTTTTGGAGACCAACTATATCTATCTTGAGTAGTTTTTGGTACCATTTAAGAAACATTTCTGGGGTATCTGAATGGGCCCTAAGTGTGTTTGGACGAAATCCCAGGGTCCTGTTGAGTTGGCTGAGTCAATAAAAAAAAAGAAAGCAGGCACCCACTCAAGTTAATGAGTTCTATTACCTGTACGCTTTCCTCGAAAGTCAGTCTGGAGTGCGGCAGAAGCTTCCGTTCCAACCAAAGGAATCCAGGTTTTGCCATCCTTCTGTGACCACTGCACTGACCACTCCAAGCCAGACGTCGGGCTACACTTCGTGTCGTGGCTTTCCGTTGGCAGGAATACCTCTTCAACACCATCCCCTTGATCTCTTTCCCTCCCGTCTCATCATTATTGCTGTTCAACAGACAACTCAATTTAACCTGGATCAAAATGACCCAAAATGAGACAACGAAAGCATTCGAGCTATTTGTCCTATCCCAGGTGCCTGCCTGCCACCGTAACTGTATCCAGTTAAACCACCTTCCGAAAGACAAAAGAACTTTCAAGCAAAGGATCAAGGGTTTTTTCAGGTTCCTTGCTCATCTCTCAGTTTATGCAGGCAAGGTGTGGGCTCTGTTGCCGATTGATGACACTGATGCAGTAAATCGCCTTAATATGCTTCCAGACGTCAAGTGCTGATCAGTCTTCTATTATAGTCACTTCCCATCATCTTCTCCCTTGCATCTGGTACCCTCGAAACCAAGATCGGAAAGTACAAAACCTCTTGTGGAGATATCTGGTTATTTAAGAGCTGTTTTAGTCAGGATGATTTAAAGGACTATAGTAGGTTGGATACCCAGTCCCAAGTTTTTTCTAATGTGTCTGCCAGCCAAATAGATTTTCGATCTGTCACATACTCAAAAGGCATCTGCACCGAGTTGCACAAACACAATGGGGCAGCCAGGTCAATCCAGGCTCGGGGATTGGAAATGGTTGAAATTCAACACATTGCCCCACATGTGTCTGGCAATGAAGTACCAACATTCCTACACGAGTTGATACTTGTCCTGCCACTGATTGCCAATATCCCCTCGGCTTCGAATAAACACCACCGCTCTCCAACCCCTCTGGATGGTCCCTCAAAACAGCTGAAATTCGACTGCGTTCTGATAGAGGGAATGGACGTCGATGAGCAACATGTTGATCAACAGCATGTCGATGGCTTGCCAGACGATAAATCTGCTATGGATGTTGATGATCTGCAAGATAATTCCCTTCAAATCTCTGCCTCTGATGTCACCAAAGTCATCAATGTTGCCGAGGACCTCGAGGAAATTGATATTGCACCAATGCCCGCAGGTCCTGTATGTGATCACAGCAATATCCCAGATTGGGATATGGACAATCGTTCACTCGGTATAGATACGCATCATGATGTTGTTCATCTAGATTCGTGGGGCAGGCCATACACTATAAGATTGTTGATCCTGGGTTAGCTACATATGTTTATATTTGTATCCGTAGCCATTCATCAGTAGAATCAGAAGTTCCTCAATTTTCCCGTCTCAACAAACTCTGGGCTAGACGTTGGGCTACACTTCGTGTAGTGGCTTTCCATCGGCAGGAGTTGCTGTTGACCTCGTCCTATCGCCTGATAGATCCCACTGGTTCCCCATCATCTTTCCCCTGTCATTTTTGTGATCTCTCCAATATGTCTCAATCAACTTCAGGCTAGACGTCGGGCTACACTTCGTGTAGTGGCTTTCCATCGGCAGGAGTTGCTGGTGACCTCGTCCTATCGCCTGATAGATCCCACTGGTTCCCCATCATCTTTCCCCTGTCATTTTTGTGATCTCTCCAATATGTCTCAATCAACTTCAGGCTTAGATGTCGGGCTACACTTCATGTAGTGGCTTTCCATTGGCAAGAGTTGTTACTGATCTTGTCCTATCGCCTGATGGATCTTACGGATTCCCCATCATCTTTCCCCTGTCGTTTTTGCAATCTCTCCAATGTGTCTCAATAGACATAGTGGCTTTACTGGGTGGTGTATCCCATTGGCCCATCCTATCAGCACGTTTCGTCGACACTCGCAGCTCGTGCTCATCTGTGGACTCGCATTCTATCTAGTCTGTGTGCCCCAGGTCGAGTGTATTGTAACATTGTCCATTATTATCCACACAACTCAGTTTTCCCTGTGTCTGCTCTATGCAGCCCTCAGTGAAATTAATCTTACAGTCTCGATTGACTTCAGTTAGACGTTCAGGCTACACTTTGTGTTGTGGCTTTCCATCAGCTGGAGTCATGGTCTTTCTATGGTTTTTCACCCCTTGTTGTGGTCTCTAATGCGTCTCAACCAACTTTGAGGTAGATGTCGACAAATGGCTTCTTTTAGTTACGCAGATATGCCGATAGTGAAGTGAGAATATTGTTGGTAACCAACACCAGTGGAAAATAGAGGGATCTTCGGATGCAAAAGTGTCAGACATTTGCACTCTGCTTCCTTGGTGATCCTTTGCTTGCTTTTGCACTTTGGAAGGAGTTATCCTCTGAAGTTGTAGGGGCCTGCTAAAGAGACACTCTCCTTGTACTCTTAGGTCCATGATGAGCACCTCTTGCATGCCAAGGAACTCGCCTGCTCGTTCGCACAAGCCAACCTCATCTTTGAGGTCGAAAGGCCAAACTGTCGACACCGCCTACCATCTCCAATCAACCCTTGCCACTTTCGATCCCATCATCGTCTTTGGCGAAGTTCCCAAGCTCTGTTTCACTGGAGGGAATCCCATGGCCTTTACTGTGGCAACTACATCAGCCCCTCGCACCACTCCCCCCCTGATGCTATCAAGAATCTCAAGATCCTCTGCAGCAGGCATGTGTTCGCACTACATTCGTCATTTTCTTGCGAAAATCAAAGGTGTCTGCTTTCTGCATGCCTATACTGTCTCTAGATATTAACACTACTTCGATCTCCAGCTGCTAAAGGCAGGACACCAGTGACGAGTGCCACTATGTCAGCATTCAGGAGTGGGTGTTGGAATACTCAAACACTCTGTGGGAGGACGAGTGTTCTCCATCGCTCCCTCAATACATCTGGTCTCACTTCAATGACTGCATTATCGCCTGATCATCATGAGATCAATTGGCTCGTATCGGTACCTGGGGATGCAGAGTTATGTCGAGATGTCATATGGCATCAGCAATCTCCCGAATGATCTCACATTGTTGTTACAAAATGCACCTGCATGTCGGAATATTGGCAACTTGAGAGACTACACCCCCTTCCCCCTTCCTCACGTGGTGACCCTGTGGACCTCAAGTTCTACAATTTGCTATCGTTTTCTGGATTTCAATCAGTATCCCCCATTGGTCAACCCTAGGAAGATTTCCCCCTCAAGCCACGTATTCTAGATCGAGTTGAATACACAACATTGTGGCTTCTGGCATTGCTTGAATCAGAGTACAGTGTGGTTCGATGCATAAATTGAGTATGTTGTGTGTGCACATACGCAAACAGAATTGCAATCGGCCCTCCTTCCTTTCTGGGTTCCTTTGTTTGTGACAGGTGGGTCCCTATGATACGTTGATTCGTCCTGAGATTGCAAATTTGGCCAAGGCTCGGTGCTGTTGCTGTGATGGTCGTAGGGTTTGATGTGGGTACCCATCAAACCCCTTTTCGGAAGCACAATCTACTCTTCTCTGGGCCCCCTGATCTGCGGCATGGCAAATCGATGCATCGTGTTTTGCCTTTTACTGGATCTGTGGATAGAGCATGGATGGCCACAACTCCCAACTGGTCATACAATGACATGCTTTTTGTGCGACACATGTACAACTTCAATGCTCCACATCTCCCATATGTCCTCATAGGACAATTTCCCCTGACTTCTCCCATAGCCAGGGGCTCATACCCATTGGACTGGTTCATCCACAGGCACTGGTTGAAGTCGTTTTGACGTCGTCTCCTTGATGCTCATAGGTGCTATCAAGAATGGCTGTCTGCTGCACATCACTTGCATTTGGATTGCCATGAGATCGAAAATTTCAGCCATCCCAGAGTCCAATGACCTCATCCAAGTTGGTCTTGAGGGCAAGGTCCCGCAACATTTGGAACAATCCGCACCAGGGTCTCTATAACACAACTTGCTGTTGCACTTGAGAACGATGAGGCACAACTCCGTGGCATTGCTCGTTATTTGATGCACCAGATTGTCGACCATGTGGCTATCGTCAATGGCCTAGAACGCCTCAATTTGGGGTTGACCATGCTCTGGTAGGGGCTTTTTTCTCAGTCACTGAGGATGATTTCCCCCTTGCCGAACTGGAGCGCCATGGCATTCCTCTCCATGGTGTCTGTATCTTGGAAGCAAGGGAAATTTGCCCTCTTGATCCTTTGGCAATGGTCATGGAGCCTCAGTGCCAGATTGTTGCTGATGCTGTGGCCCATCACCCCCATGACCAAAGCCACGGGGAATTTATGGAGATTTGGAAGATGAGGCAGGCTGAGGAAGTCAAACACCCTTCTCGCTGGTCAGTCAAATATCCACTTGAACTGGCCAACAGGGACGGTCTTCTCTCGACTGTCTACAGTGCTCTATTTGGCTCCGGCCTTCGAGATGTAGATAGTGCCATGGCTGGGGCCTTGGCTGACGTCTTAGGTCCAGTGACCATTACTCTGTGATGTGATCCCACTACCTCCCATCTCCTCCACTTCTGTGGCCTCCACACCAGCCTCTCCCGCTGAAGCCAATGTCGCCACACCATCAAGGTCACTTGATGATTTCGATCGTGCAATGCTGGGGGTTGAGAGTGAGGAAGAACAGGAAGACAAGTTCCTTGACTTTGGCCTGGGCTTCATAGCTGGGAACATGGATGTCCACAGGATAGACAAAAAATGTGATTTAATTCAGAAGGCGAAGATGGATCCATGCTGGAATGCAGTGATTAAGGATTTTCAAGTGATTGCCGAAGACCCAAAGGCGCCTTCAGCCAAGCAACGCATTCTTGACATTGTCAAGGCTGCCCAAGCAAAGTGAAAGCTGGATAGGTCAGCTTTTGAGGGGTATGTCATGCATCGTTGGAGCAATCAGCCAAGAAGGGGAGCAGCAAAACCTTACAACTTGGAGGGACATGGTTTCACCAAATCAGCAAGGGCAGAGTCATTGAGTATGGCTTTGCAGAGTCATGGATGGCCCCCCTATCAAGGTCATTCTCAATCTCCTTACCATGTTCCATCTCATCATTTCCCCTCTTGTTGTTGTTCTCGATCTCCTCGACATCACTCTCAGTCTGTTTGTCACTCTCGATCTCCTCGATGACACTCTCGATCTCCTCGACGACGCTCTTGATCTCCTCAATGACGCTCTTGATCTCCTCGACGATGCTCTCGATCTCCTCATCGATCTCGATCTCGATCCTGGCAACATCGATGTGATGATGATGGTTCTCGATGGGCCTAGACCTGGTTGGCAGGCGAGTAATTCCAATCCACAACATCCAGATGGAAGGACCTGGGATTACCAGCAGCATAATCAGGAACCATTGAAGCGGCCAAAAGCACCCTCATTCCCTGTGCAATCTGCGAGTTTGAAGGAACAACTGGCCCCATCAACCCCTTCTGGGCACATGGGTGTGGATCAAGCTCCCTCAAAGTTGCCAACAGCCAACTGTCCTCCTCCCACATGCATGAGTTTGGATGAGTCAATACCTCAGGCCACTGTGCCCGACCCTCCTGGCCAGCACCCCAGGTCAATGCCAGACTCTTTCTCCATTCCTCTGGAGGTCGTGAACAATGTGAAAAGCAGTCAAGGCACAATGGAAATGGATTCTGCACCTCCCGAAGTCCCCCCTGGCTCGCTTGATCCAGTGGTTCCTGTGGGCCAGTGGTTCTGTATCGAGTTCACTGGTGTGACTGCAGAAGTGAACATGAAAGAAGTGTTCCAATCCCTGGTTGAAGATCGCTTGATAGGGATTCGAGTTCGGAAGGATAAATTTCTTCCAAATCCAATGAAGTCAGCCAGTCTGTCAGTCAAGACGAAGATGGCCAATCCCCCAGTCAAGGTGAAGAGGGTCCTGCTTGCCTTCAAGTCCCAGCAGAGACATGACATCATACTTGCTCATTTCCGTGATGTACCTGGGTTCAGCCCTTGGCAGTCTACTTCAATGACTGCATTATCGCCTGATCATCATGAGACAATTGGCTCGTATCGGTACCTGTGGGATGCAGAGTATGTCGAGATGTCATATGTGCATCAGCAATCTCCCGATGATCTCACATTGTTGTTACAAAATGCACCTGCATGTCGGAATATTGGCAACTTGAGAGACCTACACCCCTTCCCTCCTCACGTTGGTGACCCTGTGGACCTCAAGTTCTACATTTGCTATCGTTTTCTGGATTTCAATCAGTATCCCCCATTGGTCAACCCTGAGAAGATTTCCCCCTCAAGGCCACGTATTCTAGATCGAGTTGAATTCACAACATTGTGGCTTCTGGCATTGCTTGAATCAGAGTACAGTGTGGTTCGACATCAATTGAGTATTGTTGTGTGTGCACATACGCAACGAGAATCCAATCGGGCCCTCCTTCCTTTCTGGGTTCCTTTGTTTGTGACAGGTGGTCCCTATGATACGTTGATTCGTGAGATTGCAATTTTGGCCAAGCTCGGTGCTGTTGCTGGTGATGTGGGTCTGTCAGGGTTTGTCCCTTACTCCGGTCCACTCCGGTCCACTCTGGTCCTTGTCCACCCACCTCCAGTCCAGTTCTCTGCTTAGTTCCTTCGCCCAAGTCCACTTTGCTTCTG
>MU129302.1:0-33668 GCA_014904985.1 Hydnum rufescens UP504
CAGTGCTCAGCATTTTATATGTGGGATATATCATCTTTCAGATACCTTCGAATATGTTCCTGAACCATATTGGAAAACCCTCTGTATATCTGCCTGCCTCTATGTTGATATGGGGGTGCATATCGGTCCTCACAGGAGTCACAACAAAGTGAGCTATCTCCGTATTTTTTTTTGGAAATTTTACACATTTTTGGTATGCTCAGTTTCACGGGTGCGGTGGTCACCCGATTCTTCTTGGGCGTTGTCGAAGGTTAATTAAATTTAATCCCGACGCCGAAAGCCATTATTCTCCATATCTGACATCGTGCAGCTGCTTTCTTCCCCGGTGCCTTATTCCTCCTTTCAAAATGGTACGTCTGCGCTATCATCTGTGTTTGGCATCCGGGCCGTCTCTTCAATCATTTCCATTGTCGCTAGGTATAAACGGGATGAACTGGGCTTGAGAACTGCCCTTCTCTATTGCGGGAGCCTTATCTCCAACGCGTTCGGCAGCCTGATTGCCGCTGGGGTGCTTAATGGGATGGACGATAAGCTGGGTCACGCTGCTTGGCGATGGTGCGCTTACTCCGGGTGCGGAAATTGTGGAGCTGATCGCTCAGCGTGCGGGATAGGTTGTTTTATATTGAGGGTGCTTTGACGATGTTTTTCGCCGTCGTCGCGATATTCATCCTTCCCGATTTCCCGAGCACTTCCAAATTTTTATCTCCTCTTGAGCGTCGACTTGCAGAGGTGCGTATGGCTGAGGATGTAGGGGAGACCGACAGCGAATCTGGGGGGCATTTGACAGGCTTGATACTGGCGGTGACGGACTGGAAGGTCTGGGCCTGCCCTAGCAAAAATATAACATTTCTAAATCCCCTACGCTAGGTGTGGTGGATGGCACTGGCCTGACGGCGATGGCTATTGGACTATCGTACGCGTCGAATCTCGAGAATGGTACCTTGCAAGCCGAGCTGATCGTCTTGCACAGATTTAATCAATACTTCCCTAGTGAGCGTGCTTTTTGTCCCGACGATTATAAAGTGTGGTCCCGATTTCTAGGCTATAATAACCTGTGGCGTTATTTTCGACAGCCCTCGCGGCAACGCTTGGATATTCACGAACGATCACGCTTCTCCTTTGTGCACCACCATGGGGATTTGCGACTGTCATCGTGTTTATAGTTGCTAGGTTTGGGATGGGATTTGGAAATGGTGATGATGCGTTTGACTGATATGATCGTTCAGGCATGCGGATAAAACGGGAGAACGATTTTTCCACATAATTACCCCGTTGTCTATTGGGATAGTGGGTTTCATCATCGCGCTGAGTGTGCAAAAGACAGGACCCCGTTACTTTGCCTTGTTCGTTTTTGGGAACCGCATATTCAACTTGTTCAGTTGATCTCTTCCCACTAAAGCTGGATTCATCCAGGTTCCTGATGGCTCAATCTTATGCTGGATTTATCATTTTCCTTAGCTGGATTTCGTAAGCTGCTCGACCTAAGTATCCTCATTTCCCAGTTCTAATCTCATGTGGCAGGAATTCTTTCCCTCGTCCTCCTGCCAAGCGCGCGGTGGTTCTCGCCCTGATCAATTCATTCTCTCAGCTTGGAAATATCGCAGGGTCGTGAGTGCATGCTATACATTTCAGTTACGATGCGTACTACATATCCCCCTTCCACCCACTGGCAGTTACTGCTTTGATGCCAAGTGGGGGCCCTCTTACAGGAAAAGCTACGGTATCTTGCTCAGCAGTTTCTCTTTGGGTGAGAATCAAACAATCTGCCCACAGGGCCACGATTCTGAATTGAGCGCCCCTCTTTCAGTCATTTTCATGACCTTCGTCTTTCGCCAACACCTTCGCATCCCTTAATCGTCGCATGGACCGTGGCGAGTTTGTGGACTTTGGACAAGGGAGGAGAATCGATGACAAGAGTGTGCATGAAGCCATGCGAAGAGCGGCAGGTGCTTGAAGGCATCGATGAAGAGGAGGCAATCCAGAGGAGAAAAGGCTTCCGATATGTGTACTGATTCTTAGTCTTACTATTTTGGACCGGGCACGCGAATGTACAATGATATCACATGTAGGGTCAGGCAACGTGCATGCTGACAAATATCATTTCACACTACGAAAGCCATCTTTGGGAGCTGGTTCTCCCATTCTTTCCTTATCAGCTCGTCCCTATGAACATGGATCCACCTTCTCTTTTCAGTCGACACTGGTATTTGACTCTTTGGACATCGACCTTGTCGTTAAGGTCCTTAATAATACGGCGTTTAGTGAGGAAGACCATTTCCATCACATCATCATCTCGCCTCAACAATTTGACAGGTCCCTTCTTCACGTTCTTTATTCCGGTGCTTTATTGGTCACAGAATCAAAGCTGGAGTGCGCCTACCGTTTTCTGGAGCACAGCCTGGTTCCTTCTAGTCTGCATATTCTGTCAGTCATAGCTCGTCTTCTATCTCTCTTATGGAGGTGGGCTCATGGACGGCTGACTTTATCTAGCGCTGTTGAAGCTAACATCGAACTTGTGGAGGAATGGTGGGAATATCTTCAGTCCATATGAACGTCGCCTCTCTTGGGAGGACCAGATTGTACTCATTACCGGAGGTCCGATCGCTCTGATGAACCTGCCCGTGGGTGTTCTCGATGCTCACGTTTATGTTTCTGTCTGCCAGGGTCATCTGGAGTTGGAGAACTTTTGGCTAATACGCTGGCCGTCAGGCATGTCACCGTCGTCGTACTCGATCTCAATCCCATTGTTACCGAGAACTGTAGATCGTCATTATGTGGTTTGGACATGAATGACGCTGATGCTTTCTACCTAGATAATGTTAATTTCTTCCAGTGCGACGTGTCAAAGTGGGAAGAAGTAGAAGCTGTATCAAAACGGATCGTAGAAGAGGTGGGTTAAATCTTGTCGCGAGGCTTCCCACTCCATTCATTGTAGGTTTGGATAGATTGGACACCCTACAATAATCGTGAACAATGCTGGTGTTGTTCAGGGCAAGACGATCGTGGATCTGACTGCAAAGGACGTTCAACAGTACGAGCTCTTTTGTCTTTCTGTGTTGTGTGAGCTATCCTGATGTCTTTGTCAGGACGATGGGGACGAATGTCCTTGCCCATTTTTGGACACTGAAAGCTTTCCTGCCAGAAATGATAAAGCAAAAGACCGGGCATATAGTGTGTTGAACGAGATTCTTTCCCCGTGCTGTGCGTGCGCTAGCTAACCTTACTTTTAGGTCACTACCTCCTCAGTTTTGGGTTTCGCGGGAGCAGCTCGAGTCGCCGACTATGCGGCGTCCAAATTCGCCCTGAGAGGTCTGCACGAGTCTTTGCGATATGAACTGGATAGTGTGTGAGTGTATCAATGCAAACTTCGCGTTCTTATTGTCTAACGTTGGGGATGTCTCAAGACACAAGACACCTGAGATTCGAACGACCTTACTTGCACCAGGATACATCCTCTCGCCAATGTTCTCTCGATCAGGCTTTGCATCACGTCCACCCTCCCCTCTCCCACACTGGCTACATCGATTCCTCGCACCAGCCACTGGCAACTCACGATGTGGTCAAAGCGGTCATTGCGGCTTTGGACCGGACACGAGTCTCGGGATATCTATATCCCTTTTTTGCCAATGCTACCGTTGTCATTCAGCTGCTCCCAACATGGGGACGAGATTTCTTCCAGTGGGTGAGCAATGCGCACGTCCTGCATGGAGCTTCTCTGTGCAAAAAAATCTCATGGGACCGCTGTAGATATCTGGAGCCAATCGTTCATTGGAGACCTTCACAAAAGTTTCAGGCAGGAGGGCCACCGATGGGTGATTGCAGCTATTGACAGCGTTCATATGCACAAAATGGAGCAGAACCCCTACACGCATGCATTAAAACTTGTTCTTTTCGTCAATGAGTCTATCGGTAGCCCAGTTAAGTACACATCAGCAGTGACGACCGCAGGATTGGGTTGGAGGCGACGCTGTGATTTCAGTGGTGTTCCGCGGTCGACCTCGTGTTTTTTTGGCCTGAAGATGGTTTGCTCCGCAGCGAGATACACGCCGAAGGCGACGACAGCGATACCGAAACCAGGGAAGAGGCTTCTGAACTGGGTTCGAGTGGAGAAGATGGGTGATTTGCGCCAGGCCTCACGTCTCGCCCACGGATCTCGGTAGAGGGGCCGTCGGCCATCACAGATAAGAATTCTGAGGCAGTCAAAATCAGCGACTTGCAGTAGGAAATGGGACAGAGAGTAGGAACACACCTAGTAGGATGATGGGAAGAAGCCCGGAAGCAATGACTTGGCCGAAATCTGGCTAAAGGAGGGGCGCGGGTGGATGTTCACACCCTTTTGTCTTGCACCACTCGTCCACCACTCCGCTCGTCGCCTTCTTTACGCTCGCACCCTCTCCGCTCTTTCCGTTCGTAAACCGCCACCCGTTTATCTGAATCATATGGTACAACGAATCGAGTCCAGTGACTCCGAGAGTGAGCCTCTCCAGGGCAGCGCAGGGTCTACCCAACCCAATGAGCCCGGGAAGAATCAGAATGGAAAGCGACAGCTCATTTCTCCAAGCGCCATGGATAGCTCTTCTCAACCTGTTGTGCGTATTGATCCTCCCACTCTACGTATTATGGTCATCCGCAGGACTGAAATCCTCTACAATCGAACCGCACAGCCTAAACGGCCGAAGCGATCTAACACCAAACCCAGCTCATCTACTTCACCAAAGACCAAGCCGGTGCATACAGACAAGTCCCGGAAGCGCAAAGCCGTCGAAATGTCATCCTCATCATCCTCGGATGATGAACCTCTGCTGACGTCTCCGAAGAAACCGAAGGCGGGGTCTCGTCGCCCTAATGGTGGGGCCGTGTCTGCGAAGGCCCCACCCGCTGGAGAGGTTGCGAAAGCTGCGGTGCTCCCTAACACAGCCGTAGTCAAGGCATCCGAGGAGGACGACGTGTCGAGTGACGATGATGACGCGCCGCTGACGGCAAAGGCCAAGAGCAAGGGGACTGCTCAGGCCGACCCCTCCGATTCCGAGGATGCTCCATTAGCCAAAGCTGCTTCTAAGCCAAAAGCGAAGAGGGCACCGCCCAAAAAGGCCAAGGTGTGTGTGTAGTGCATGATGGATCCTTCCTGCACTAATTTCGTATCTATCTGTAGAAGGAGGAATCCGACGACGACGACGTATTTAGGGCGTCAACGTCTAAGGCGAAAAAGGCACCGAAAACCCCTGCAAAGAAGACCAAGGTGGAACCAAAGGAGGAATCCCAATCCCCTTCTAAATCCTCTCAGTCTCCTTCCAAAGCCAAAGCCGAGAAAAAGGCAAAGGCGAAGAAGGAAGAGGAAGAGCAGGAGGAGATCCATAAGTGGTGGGAACAAGAAGCGCTGGGGGATGGCACTCAGAAGTGGTCAACACTGGAGCACCAAGGAGTGTTGTTTCCCCCTCCATACGAGTCTTTACCCAAGGCCGTCAAGCTATACTATGACGGTATGGTGCCTCTATTGCCGTCGATGGGCTTTTCTTTTTACCCATCGTATTCTTAACTCAGGGGAATCTGTTAATCTCTCCATCGAGGCCGAAGAAGTTGCTGGTTTTTTCGCAGCCATGCTCGAGACGGACCATGCCAAAGATGCAACATTCTGCAAGAACTTCTTCACGGACTTTAAGGCTGTCCTCGCCCGTCATCCTGTGCGTTGGTCTTCCCTAAAATACCACTTTTCTGACTACTGATCTCCGTCTCCTTGTGAATGGTTAGCCCCTTGATGGGACTGTCATATCCGATTTCGAGAAATGCGATTTCACGAAGATGTACAACTACTTCGAAGAAGAACGCACGAAGAAAAAGGCTCTCCCTGCGGCTGCGAAGAAAGAAGCCAAGGCGGAGAAGGACAAGGCCGAAGCCAAATACGTCTACTGCTTGCTTGATGGGCGAAAGGAGAAAGTTGGGAATTTCCGGGCTGAACCCCCGGGTCTCTTCAGAGGCCGAGGCGACCATCCTCGCAAGGGGGCCCTGAAAGTGAGTTGTCTGCCGTCTTGCCGATCTCAAGGAAAGTTGAGCCTCATGAATGACGTGCAGCATCGTCTTTCACCGGGTGACATCACAATCAACATTGGGAAAGAGGCGCAGATTCCAGTTCCAAATGTGCCAGGGACGTGGGGAAAGGTCATCCACGACGACACCGTCACATGGCTTGCACACTGGAAGGAGAACATCAATGGCAACGCCAAATATGTCTTCCTTGCAGCCGGTAGCTCTCTTAAGGGCCAGAGCGATATGCAAAAGTTTGAGAAAGCCCGTGAACTCAAAGTATCTCTGAATCAGTTGCCTTTATGAACAGTAATGCTCATTTGTCCCTTTAGAACCACATCGACCGGGTGCGAGATGATTACAATTCCAAGCTCACTTCACGCGTGACCCAAGAGAGACAAATGGCAACTGCTCTCTATTTCATTGATAAACTTGCCCTTCGAGCTGGAAATGAGAAGGGTGATGATGAAGCCGACACTGTCGGCTGCTGTTCCCTCCGCTACGAGCATGTTACGCTACAGCCCACCGATCGCCTTGTCTTTGATTTCTTGGGCAAGGACTCCATTCGCTATTACAAAGTCGTCGACGTGGAGCCCCAAGTATACAAGAATATTCGGATCTTCAAGGGCGATAATAAGACTGAGGGCGATGCGATTTTCGATCGTGTTACGGTGAGTTTGTTCATTCCCAATCCAGCACGGCAAGGCTGAGTATTCCGACTGTTCCAGACTACGTCCATCAACAAGCATCTTAATTCGTATATGAAGGGCCTGACGGCTAAGGTGTTCCGTACCTACAATGCTTCTATCACGTTTCAACAGCAATTAGAGGAGCGGACACCGAAGGACGGTTCCATGATCGAAAAGCTTGCGGCTTACAATGAAGCGAATCGCATGGTGGCCATTCTTTGCAACCATCAGAAAAGTGTCAGTAAGAACCACGGCGCCAGCATGGAGAAGATGGAGAACCAGGTGAGTGGAATTCGGTTGATGTTTCTGCTGTTGACGCGCCTATTGACTTCTTGCAGATCCGAGCTATCAAGTACCAACGCCGCAAACTTAGGTATGCACTGTTCGGCATGAACAAGAATATCGAAAACAGGAAAACATTGCGGAAGATGAGTCGGATGTCGACGATGAGTGGATTGCGACATTTGAGGACGAATCCCGAGAGAGAGAGATAGAAAAGGCTAAGAAGAAATTCGAGAAGGACAACGAGAAGAAGGCGGCCGAAGGAGAGGAAGAGCTGAAGCCCGACGTTCTGGAAGACCGCATAGCCAAGGTCAACGAAGAGTACGATCGTCTGAAGACTGAGCGAGGGACAGACAAGGTCGAGATCAAGGGGAAGAAAACAGAAGAGCAGATCCTTGCTGCCATTGAGAAGCTCGACACTCGTATCAAGACCGAAAAGTTCAAGATGGAAGATAAGGAGAAAGGGAAGGAAGTCAGCTTGGGGACCAGGTGAGGATTACAATTTTGGCGTCTTTCACGAGACCACTGACTATCTTTATCCAGTAAAATCAATTATTTGGATCCTCGGTGCGAGTTGCTCCCCATTCATCGTTGAGCCACCTTAACATCTATCCTCCAGGATTACAACTGCGTGGTGCAAGAAATACAACGTTCCTATCGAGAAGTTATTCTCTAAGACTCTCATGGTTAAGTGTATGTTCCCTCCCTCTTCCTTCAGCTTCTTGTGCTGACGTATCTGGGGTAGTCCCATGGGCTATGGAAGTTGAGGATTCTTGGGTGTTTTAGATGCCGGCCTCTCAGTTTAGATCATGCCATTAGTATCACCAACCGCAAGCAAGGCCTTAGACTCTCTTCAGCTGCCTTTAAGGTCGTCCAGCCAACAATCACTTCATGCATTCACGCATAATTATTTTACCCCATCCATATCATACGTTGCTCCAGCTGGATCACCATTCTATGTACCTGAAGGGGCGACCCCATTAGTCTGTGACTACCATATCTCTGAATGCGGAATTCCATATACGACGATCAGTGTAAAGGTGCCCATGGATATGACCTTGATTACCCTGAAATGAGATTCATGTCCGCAAGAAACGGCGATATACCGCGTTGTCTGTCTCTTCCACGTAAGGATACCCTAGCTTTTGCAGAAGTTGTCGAATAGCGGGCTGTCATCTGGAGGGACTTGAATGCCGGCGAGGACACGGCCGAGATCTGGGTACAGAGAAAAATATGTAAAGCGATCAGGGGATCAAACGATAGGATGGTCTCTACCGGCTCCATGATTCCGGTAGTGGAAGAGGGATATGTTCCACGCATCACTTTGGAGACCCAGGAGGAACTTGCGCAATGCTCCAGGTCGCTCAGGGAACTCTGTCACCGGCCAAAAAAAGAAAAGAAAAGAAAGAAAGAAAAGAAACGACGTTTAGGACTTCATCCGTGCATATTTAAATATAAGGCAGTACGATGGCTCACCAAATCGAAAGAGTCGTTCATTCACGACGTCGCTCGGACCTCCGACCATGTAGCGAGCATGGCTTTTCGCCATTTCATCGTGGCTGATGTCGTGGGCGATCATATCTTAGCCTTGAGTTGCGTGATAAAATCCGCCGTTTCCTTCGTGCGGTGAGAAGTATTGAGAATGAAAGAAAGGAAGATATGGGCAGCGCGACGTGGGCTAAACCGATAGGAGAACTCGGTTACAGCGCGAGGATGAATAACGCTGTGAAGCTCTACGAAACTGGGTTCATGAGGTGTGAGACACATGAGCATTTCTGTGATTTCGAGACTTGAAAAAAAAAGTTTCTGAATGCACCTGCCGGGTTTATCTGGAACTTCAGCGCTGAAGAGGGCTTCGCGCCCTTCGCCGAGTTCGCGCGTTCGGCAACGAATCGGAGACGACTAAAGTTCATGTTGGCACCACTGATGACCACGACGAATCGTTTCCCGGCTCCGACAAGATCATTGTCATGAATATATCGTTTTAGACCAGCTAGAGCAAGAGCACCCGCGGGCTCAGTGATCGAGCGAGTCTCTGGCGAGCGAGATACAAATCCGGTATTTATCAGAAAACAAACCGAGGTCGAAAGCATTGGATGATTCACCTTCGAATATGTCCTTGATGGCGGCACAGATCTCATCGTTGTTCGCGAGGACGATATCGTCGACCAGCTCCTTGCACACTCGAAAAGTCTCCTCACCAACGATCTTGACAGCAGTACCGTCGGCGAACGGACCAACCTCCCTCAACGTCACCCGCTCCCCTTTATGCAAGCTTCTGTCCATAGCGTCCCCATCTGTCGTCTCCACGCCAATAACGCGGGTAGTCGGGAGCCAATGCGTTTAATATAGGACGCGACGCCCGCCAAGAGTCCCCCACCTCCAACAGCGGCAAAAACAGCGTCCAGAGTCTGACTCTGTGGCGTCTGTTTGAGAATTTCGACACCAATCGTGCCTTGTCCTGAAATGACAAGCGGGTCATCGAAGGGGGGGACGAAAAGCAGACCCTGGGTCGCTGCGAGACGCGCGCATTCGAGCCTCGCTTCGTCAAAGTCGTTCCCATGCAGCACCACTTTCGCGCCGAACCGCTCCACACTGCGGATTTTAATGGAAGGGGTTCCCTGGGGCATCACGATCGTGCACGGTATCTGTAGCTTGGTGCCAGACAATGCAACACCCTGAGCATGGTTTCCTAAAAAAAATTGAGATCCACACTGGCTTTCAGTTATTCTCGTCGTCACCCCATCATGTAGCCATGGTGCATGCAGCGACGTTTAACTTTGACGATTAGAAAAAATACTAATGACGCACCTGCGCTGCATGTAATGACCCCTTTGCACCTCTCATCCACCGGGATGTTCGCCATAAAGTTATACGCGCCTCTAATTTTGAAACTGAAGACCTCTTGTAAATCTTCTCGCTTGAGCCATATTTCGTTCCCCAGACGCGCACTCAGGCCGGCGCGATCACCAGCGGTGTCTCTGTGATAAGATCGTAGACTTTGGAGGTGAGGATGAGCCTGAGATAGTCGGGCTGGCCAGATGGAAGTAGGTAATGGGGTTCGAGCCGTGGATATTTTGGAATGTCGGTGTGACTGTTGATGAGTATTCTAATATTGCAGCCATCGAAAAATTTTTTGTCGCGTCCCTCCCTATGGCTTTTTTAACTTGAGAATGCTAGTTCCAGGAGAGAGAAAGAGAGAGGGAGAGGGAGAGGGAGAGGAAATGTAATTCAATACAATCGCGCGATCGAGTCATGCATAGTTGGTTCCGCTATCCTGCGGGCCATCTGTGGCCTCAAACACGGGAGGGACAGTATGAAAACATTTGTCCACGACGGTATCATACAAAGGCTCGCCACATTCGCCATTACCATTCTAAAATAAAATAGTAACATTACCATACATCATACCCAGCTCGGTTTGCCGCCTCCAACTCCCGGACCTCGGGCTTCTCCTCCACGAGAACACTTTTAGTGAGGCTCTTCCTGCGTATACTGTCGTTGTCCTCGACGGAAACTTCCTTCTCCCGGGGCATGGGTTCGTCGTCGACTGCAATCTGCTTGTCCTTTCCGCCACCTTCTTCGAAGGCCAACGCATATTCTTCGAAGTGGAATCCGTGTTTCCTAGGGAAAAAGTGCGACGGACAAGCTTTAGATGTTGAATCACGATAATATCCAAGAAGAAGAAGACACGAACTCGGGCCGATAAATGTTATAACAAATGTAAATGCCGCGACAGTCCCCAAGAGAATCCTAAAAGTAAATGTACGTCAATATCGATCTACAGGGTTTTCAGGTGACCTGGGGGGATGCTGCATTACCCTTGGACCTTGGCGTAGTCTATGGTTGCAGAGAAGACAGGTACGTAAGTGGCTTGACGACCTCAGGATACAAATTCCGAGGACGAACCAGGAACATTGACACCATGGAGGGTGGTTCGAAGATGGTCTCCCCCAGTAGCTTCGATCTGGGAAGACGCAGCACTGACCATGTTACCCATCTGATACATCAGACCAGGGAACTGGAGTCATCGAAAGCGTGTCAGCACTGTCACAGTATCATCGCAATTTAGTACCCACTGTAGCCCGGAACGCGGGAGGAGACAACTCCGCGAGCTGAATGGGGATCTTCGGAATGGTTAGGGCATAAGGTCAGTGGATTTGGTTGAGTAGGAAAAAAGGAAAACTGACCACGCCCAGGCGCCTTGGACGGCAAATTGTAGGCAGAATGCGCCCGCAGATAGCTTAGCGAAGCCTTGGGGAAGAATCCATCTATTGGGAAACAGAGTCAAATCATGGACCAGCTGCGGAAAAAGAATTATTGACAGAGGAATGAAGCAGCCAACGAGAAGAATGAAGAGCAGTATGGTAAGGCGACGACCTAGGTACTGGCTTATGATACCGGCGACAACACCGCCAGCCACTGCACCGCAGTTTCCAATAATAGTAGCCACAGTTGCACTATGGGCCGAAAAACCTTTGGTGTCCTGCAAAAAAGTAGGATATAGGTCTAACAGCACAAGTATGGGTGCTAATCAACTCGGGGTATTTCAGACGGAATGCGAACAAACGAGCCTTGGGAACCATGACTGAGGAAGTTGAAACCCGTCATGAGAAGGACGGCATAAATGCAAAGCAACCAGTGCCTCTTCAGCATTTCAACTGTCTCGTGGATAAATATTTGAGTTTTGGTCCTAGTTTCAACAGGTGCGCCGTTGGCTTCGGCGAAGTCTTGAGCATCGCGTTTCTGCATCTGGCGACGCCGGAAGACCTCTGATTCGGGAAGTGTGGCACGTAACAACCCCGCAAATGCTGACAGACCGGCTGCGACCCAGAATAAGGAGCGCCAAGAGTGCTTGGGGACGACGGACTGGGAGAAAGGGTCAAGACCTTGAACAACAGTGCTGTCTGTCCAATTTTCACCCACCAGGTTCACCACGGCCGCAATGAGGTATCCGACTGCATATCCCTGTTGAAGGACACCACTGGCTAGACCACGAAGTTCAGCAGGAAGGTTTTCCAGGGCAGTTGCAGCTGCCATTCCCCAGACGCCGCCCTGAAGAATCCAATAACGGTGAGCGATTCTGTCCGTATTCGACCGGAATGGAAGTCATACCATGGTGATACCAAATAAGGAACGGCAGGCGAGGAATTGGCTGAACGTTTGAGTGAACGAAGAGCCGATTTGAAGGCCACAAATGAGGAACATATTTAAGACGAGAGGCCACTTTCGACCATAACGATCGGACGCTGTCGGGTTCAAATGTACAAACTTGTTGTCACCTGGAGATTAGGATTATATTGCGCACCTAATCCGAATATCACAGCCCCCACGGATCTGAACAACAGGGTAAGGGTTATACTCGTAGTGACATTATGTGTGCTGTGGGGCGCAGAGTCACGATAAACATATTTGCCGAGGGGAGGTTCGTGGTGGACTCACGATTCGTTGAATGTGACGCGGAGACGGTTGACCGTTAGGGAGACGGAAAAGAAGTCGATGGCATCGCAGGTCCACGCCATCCACCCAGCTGGTTTGGCCAGAGTGAGCAAGATTTATGAAGACAATTTGGTAGGCAACCGACAAAAAAACATCATCCATTGAACAAATGTCAAGCTCTTGAGGAGTGTCCAGAAACTGGGCGCCCCGACCACCTTGACCCGTTTGGGGGGCCTGAAGGATAGGAGGTGGGCGTGAATCCGGTTCTTGACATCAGCCATGGGAGGGAGAACAACTTGAGCAAGCACTGATGTCGACTGATCCACGCGCTATATAGCCGTATATCCGCTCCCATGACCCTAGGCCCTTCATGGATTAAACATTAACCACCACACACATAGAATTAAGATACGGTGAATTACCTCTATATCTGGATCGTCAATTATCATCGATGGCCATATGCACCCAATTCTCCCAGGCAACCAACCATGGTGAGCCAGAAATGCCATCCCGCGATAGGGCTCCGCACCCCGCGGCATGGCTAAGTGGCTTTTGCCGTGCCCTCTTTGGCTTCCGCAGTGTTCATCCGCTCCTGCTGGTGCATGCCGTGGTCGTCGCTTCAGCTTCAATGAATTTAGGCAGAACCGTGACCACCGCCAGCGGCTTCCATAGGGCGGCTCAATGCCAAAAAAATTTGTCATTTTTCCGCTTCCGGATACTGTATATCATGGATTAAGCTAAAATTTGCAGCAAGCCGTTGGATAACTCTGCAAATCCTTAGTGAGGGCTCCAGGGGAAACCTGGGGTGTTAGCAACATGGACTTCAAATGCACAGTAACTGAGGGACCAAGGTGTGAAAATCCGCGGAACCTCCCCGCCCGCCGTGTTGATCAACGTGGTGTAAGGAATCAAATTAAGGTTGAAGTATGAACATAAGGGGGGATTACACCTATAGCCATCAGAGTAAGTGTTGCTGCGACTCGGGCTTCGAGTCGAGTCAAGCCGTTTTCAAGCGGAGTTAAGCCAAGTCGATTGATTACAAATCAATGACTTGACACTCTTGGCTTCGCCCAGCTCAAGTCATCAAGTCAAATTTAGGGGCACAATAGGTACAGACATTGGAATCATCCACATTAAGCCTCACCAATGATAATGATATGGAAATGAGACATTTCTGTCAATCCACCAGGCAAGGTAAGTTTCTGCCATCTCTCTAATTTTGTCCAATAAGACCGCAAATGATGCAGATCACATGATCGTTACGTGATGATCTTGTAAGCCCAAACACGCCACACAAACACCGAGAGAGAAAAAAAACACGCGACCACGCACCCGCCGCGACGGGTGTGCAGTAATATAAGGTGTGTACCATGGCCCCAGATACAGTCGCGCGAAGAGAGCAGCGAAAGCTGCTCTTTTTGCGCTGGCTTAACATCTTTAACTAACGTGTTTTTTTTTTCTAGATTGTCCCCTCACATCCGAGGTAAAGCTACGCAAAACCTCCGCTCGAACCGACGTCTGAACACCAAGCACCATAAACACTCGCACGAAATGGATCACGAACCCCCGCCCTCCAAATACCCACCCAATACACGACGACGGGGCAGAACGCGGTACCACGCATCCGCCACGGCGGGTGTGTGGTAATATATCAGCTAAGTTTTCTGTTATGAGAATACCGACGGCAGCGCAGGAAGAGCAGCGGAAGCTGCTCTTTTTGCGCTGCTTTGGATTTCTTTACTAACATTTATTATTATTATAGGTTATGGTCCAGGTGCCGAATGACGAGGCCCGACCGGCCAGGGCTCATACGGTAACACGCCGACCAAAACATGCCAAACGAAACCGCACCAAACGAAACCATACCAAATGACAACGCAACATGAGGAGAATGGAAGAGGTGGTCATGCGCCGACCGAGTGGCCACATGAACCACACACCCGCTGCGGCGGGTGTGTGGCTATATATAATGTAAGTAATATTGTGCACCCCCAACGGCGTAAAACGAGCAGCAAATGATGCTTGCTCTTTTTGCGCTGGTTTTAATTGTTTAACTAATAAGTAATCTATTATTTTAGGCTATCACCACAAATAAAGACCTGTGGGGCAAGCCCCCCCGCAAGCGAGACCCGAGAACGACGACACGAAACGACACCAAACCGCATGAACCACACCCGCTACCGCGGGTGTGTGGTTCTATACAAGGTAAGTAATGTAGTGCACCCCCAACGGCGGAAAAAGAGCAGCCCTTGCTGCTCTTTTTCCATTCGTTTTAATTTTGAACTAACACATTATCTATTATTCTAGGTTATCACCTCAGCCACCCGCCAAATGAAACTCGGAAATGACAATGCACCCACCAACCGAAAGCCACAGACGTGACCTACCAAGGAAGGTCCGCCAGACGAAACCCGGGAACGGGAACACATGACGCAAGACCGCAGGGACCCCAGACGAATCACGCCCGCTGGGTGTGTGGTATTGGTAAGTATGCTCCATGTATAAGTACGATCGCGCAAAAGGAGCAGCGCATGCTGCTCCTTTTGCGTGGCTTTCTTTCCCTCCTACTAATGTATTGTTTATTATCATAGGTTTTCATCTGAACCCACACCCCACCAACCCCCAATCAAGATCCGCGACCCCGCTGAACAAATACGCGAGAACGGCAACCTACCCCCCAAATGAAACCCGTGAACGGCAACAAGTCGAAAATACGACACCAGACCACAGAAACCCTGGACAAACCCCACACCCGCTGAAGCGGGTGTGGTAATTGTTGAGGTAAGTATTCGCCGTCTATAAGTACGACTGCACAAAAGGAGCAGCACACGCTGCTCCTTTTGTATGGTTTCCCTTTTTTTACTAACTTATTATTTATTATCATAGGTATTCTTCTAAACCAACAGCCCGCACCAACCCCAAACCAAACCCTCTCCCCCCCGACTCAAAACCCGCACGAACTGTCACCCGAAAACCTGCAACCCGGGTGAGGGGGAGGTTATGTAGAATATTATTATTATAAATAAATAAATAATTATAAACAAAACACATCACCTGGAGGGGTATAATAAATAATTGTCACCCTCCTGACCTGCTGATTGTGAACTTAGATTTTGCAGAAGATGCAGATTTCGGCAATTACCATAGCACATCATGCAGGGTTACATAAGCTGTGTAAACGTAATACATATTATGTGATCTGCATCATTTGCGGGTCTTATTGCACCAATAATCTCTCTATGCCCTTACTTGATGCTTAGTCAGCGCATGTTTCTCGGGATGTTCCGATACTTCTCTCCCTTTGCATGGACTTTGTTCAAACATCAAACATGAACCTGCGGCATGCAACTTCAGTATATACAGAGTTCAGTCTATCCTGGGTCCACAGGAAGTAAGCTAACAAGGGACTATGTGCCCTTGCAGTAGGATAAACACCAGTAGGGTTAACTGGCTACACATTTTGGAGATACCCAAAAGTTATGGGAAAATTGATTTACAGTGTACATCAAAGTTGGTCCAAAAATTGTGCAGCTGAAGGGACCTTTATTTAGCTTTTTTGAGCATTCACACTGATTTGGAGATTTTTGGCCATGTCCAAGCACCTCACTTGGGGAAATTCTGGCCCAAAAACCGCACTCATGGACCCCGCATTCAGATTATTTGGTATCGGGCAAACCGGGATCCTTGTTGCACAGAGGGGTTTATACTTATAATGGGCACTTGTCGAAGATTCAAAGGGGTCACGCACACGGACGAGCACTTTTTTCATGGGTCCTTTGAAATTTAGAGGACAGATCGATTGATTCACGAATTGAAGTCCCTCCAAGAAGCAGGAATTTCAGTACAGTATCCTCTGTACAATCCCTTGCCAAATCTTATCACATGATAATGTATTATGAGAGCGTATAGGTCAATTTCGGTTTTTGGGCATAGCTGGAATAGTCAGAGTGGATTGTGACACCCGAGGTGTTTCACGACGCGCTTCACGCGGAGCCATCGCACTAACCACCCAGCCCACCATGTCTACTTCTCGCGTTCGGTCTTCAACTAGGAACGGATGGTCCTAGAATACAGCGACTCAGCAAAGATTGCGAAACGCAAAAGAGGAATAGCATACAAGCAGTTCCGCATACGTCGCTCGCTTCGGAGGTTCCTTCATAAGACTGAAAATAGAAGGATATCAGATTCGCGTAGAGTAAATGAAAACGCACACCCTCAATAAGAAAATGTGTGAAACGCACCATGCTTCAACGAACGACACCGCACTGGGCGAAAAACCATCTGGAAGCGCCGGCGAAGGTCCATGTACAATCGCTGTTAGCTGCGCAAATACATTGGAATATGTTTCGGGTGGATACGGATATTTCCCCATGGCGAGTTCCACTATTGACAGACCGAGAGACCATACATCGGAAGAGACGGTATACGTTCCAAGATTGTTTTGTGATTCACCGTGGATGCGTTCGGGCTGCCCCATCAAAAGGATTGGCTTACATCTTTTTCAGTTAAATCATCGAACACGCACGGCCATATAGCTTTGACACCCAATATTGGTCTTTGCAAGACTCCTCTCCAGTTGGCCAGATACTCCAAAGTCGCATAATTTAACCTCTCCTTTCCGATTCACCAGAACGTTCGTCGGTTTGACGTCTAATCGTGGATCAGCTCAGCTATGTTCCCAAGTCCAAGATGTTAGGATGACTCACCTCGGTGCATCACCTGCAACTCATCCTTGAGGAATTTAAGGCCACGCACCATGGACTGCGTTATTCGGGCCAACACGGGCTCGACGATACCATCGTGTTGTAACTGCTCCAAACTCCCAGCATCCATGTACTCCATACAATAATACACACAAGACTCGATAAAGAATGCACCATAAAATTCAAGTATTTCTGGTGCGACCGCACGATGCAGAATGTCGAGCTCCATGATAATGGCATTCAGTTTGCCGCCATCGAGTTCGACTCGGATTTCCTGAAAAATGTGGAAACACCAAGAGTCTATGCAATCTCTCTAACACCGGTCTCATATTCACGCACCTTCATGGCCATAACAACATTCGTTGGTTTGTGAAGTACTTTCTTGACTGCACCGTAATTCCCTCGTCCTAATTCTTCGTCTAGCCGAAATTCCCCCATATTGATAGCAAACGATGACCCATTGGAAAAGTCAACACCAGAACCGTGAAGAACCGCTTTCCCCCCGAAATTGAGGGCGCCTGAGGGATCTCTAAATAAATAAGTGCCGAATATTTGTAAGGAAAGGATGCAGAAAAAATAACGGGAAACCCTACACAATAGAGCGGAAGTTGGAAAATGGGGTACCCGAGGGTTGAGGTCTTCTATCCGAAGGTGGTCGACCGGCGCCTACTCCGGTGCCACTCACACCGCCACCAGACGGATAAGCAGAATTTCCAACCATTCCACCAAGCGTTAACCCAGGTCCTTGAGCGTTTTGCTGATGCAGACATTCCAGGTGGTACTCGAGAAACAGTATGTCCACTGAGCGCGACGTTATTCATCCCGTTCTCAATTCCGAAACCTGCAGGGACGGGTGCACCAGGCGGACGAGACCCACGCGATGCCATCTAAGTCGTGAATGGATGCGCGATCGGCCAAAAAACACTAAATCGGGAGTGGAGAATACGCACCGCAGCAAGTTTGGCTGCAAGCTTGGCGGTATCGGAACTGCCGATCCTCCAACGAGGGGTGATCTAAGGGTATTGCTTCCACTAGTGCCTCTCCCTGATCCTCTGGGAGGAAGAAACCCTCTGGGGTGGGTGAACACCTCCGTTGGTTCGGATGTGGTAGAAGTGACCGGGTCGGTGAGCGCAGGGTTGGTTAAATTTAGGTCAATCTCGGCCTCCGGTGTTGCCTCTGAGTTGGAATCTGCGGTTTCTGATGGAGTTTCTGTTGTCGTACTTGATGAAGGGTTTGATTCTGGTTCTGATTCGCTCATGGCTGACGGTCAATACCAAGTCACTTTCAATCTTCGGCATATCCCGGTAAAGTCAGTCACGTCTGTTCAGATGAGTTTTCTCTGTAAATGGGGAAAGGAACGGTGAGAAAGAAATTCTGGTTAATTTATACATGTGACTTTGGCTCATAACGGGGACCTAAAAACCGCCAGCATTCGGTTCCAACTTCCGGCTGACCCGTCAACACCTCTCCATGTTGTACGTGAGATGGTGGCACAACACACTGGGCTACCCAGTGACCGATTCAAGATGATACACTCCGGAGCGATAATGAAGGATGACAATGCCCCCATATCATCATACCACCTGGTCGCGAATTCGGTGATCGCAATTATTGGTTCGGGGGAACGCTCGGGTGACCTTGGTGTAAAATCCAGCGACAGTAGAATGGTCGCGAAAAATACCAATGCTTCTCCTACCGAACAGTGGACATTGAAGTGCATCCAGGCCGAGGTAGACACCATCCGTACTACGCTGAAACCGTCGGTGGACGCATTTCTTGCATCTCTGGCTTCCGACGGTGACTCTACCGATAAGGAAAGCAAGAGCCGGTCTTCTATAATGCAGACGCATGCGTACTTGTCCGAGATGCTTCTTCAATCTCTTCTTCGTCTTGATGCGATTGTGCCGGAGGGGGAGTGGCTTGAGGTTCGTTCTGCAAGGAAGGAAGCAGTGAAGGAGGTGCAAAGTATACTTGACCGGCTGGATGACGGCCGGGGACAATCATATCGCTGATCCTGGGATCTGGAGTCTATGTGACCTTACATGATGTGTAGATTTCTCCCTGGGCTACTTTCTAGCATTGTTGCCATGCACCATCCGGTATTCACTCATTCATGGCTGTGCATGTAGTTCCACAAGTATAATTGATACTAAAATTGCCTCTGTCTCACAAGTCTCTCTAAGTCAGGACCCCTGACACTTAGGTTGGAGGAATATTCATCATTTGCCAGGCAGCAACTAGCCCTGCTCAATTCTTCTCGGGGTCATTGCAACTTTTTTTCTTTTTCTCATCTATAATTAGAAAAGTGTCAAAAAAAAAAAAAAAGGAGGGGTGATCAGCTTTGCAGAACTGAGCGTAATCAGGATCACGGGATCCTAAATTAATTTAAAGTTGAAAAAATAAGTGGAAGATGAGGTGAGAAGCGTTTTCCGTTCATCGCGTTTTCTCATCGGGTTCCACTTTTTTTTTGATGTGCCACTTATTTTTGGGTACGGGTACCTGAAAGGAAGAAAAAAAAAGTTGAAAGTTGACCCCGATAAGCCCAACCCGAGAAGAATTGAGCAGGGCTACTTCTGGGTGATTTTGGAGTTTTTTGGAGTTTTTTGGAGTTTTTTTTTGGTACACAGCACGCTTTCACCGGGAATCCGGACCCATTTTGGAACCTGGAACGCCCCCACCGGGAAAATTGGGGGCATTTTTGGCCTATTTACACCGGGAGGAGACCCCCAGATTTAGGATTTTTGCGTTCTAGGTTCCAACCTAAGTTTCAGGGGTCCTTCTAAGTCCAGATACCTTACATATAGTATTGATGGAATCATATCCAGTATGTTGTATTGAGGGGATCCAATTCCAAACCAGATAGGATTTCCTAATTTGGAAATCATGTGCTTTACAGTACTTATGCGCCCTGTTGCTCATGGGCCCCGGTCTGGTGCATAATGTTTAGATAGGGGGTTTCATGATAAAAAGATGTGTGAATAAGAAAAAAGACTTGGGAAAAGATGTCTTTTGTACCTTAAGATTTATCTTTTGTGTGTATCTTTTGCCCTTGGGGGTAAAAGTGTTGGCTTGAGATGCATAAAAGATCTCAAAAAGAATGCAACATAACTTCTGAAAATTCAAATTCTGCTTGAAGCATTTTAGGGGGTTTTATTTCTACAGGCAAGTCCTCAAGATCAACTACTATCCTTCTTCAAATTCTTTTGACACATCTTTTTCTCTTGTGAAACCCCCTATTGTAACATTTATTACCATTTTGTCCTAGAATAATTACAGAACCACTTGCATTTTTGACTCACTTCTGGGCAGTTTTCTAGTCATTTTGTAGGCTTTGAAAAACACCTTAATATGATCCTAATTAGAGACTCGTATGCTACCTCACACCCTCTCATCCAGATTTACTCGGGAGTATCTGGCACCATTTCTCCGACCCATGATTGCAAGGTAAGCCCTCACACGCGCCCCATAAAAGTGCCACCCGGCACCCATGGCCACAAGGACGAAAATACTCAGCGTAATGCCCCTCGCGAAGGATTTTGGTAAAGGGTCGTGGGGCATCTCGCTCCCTCCCGGTGTCGCCCCGCTGGATCCGTCCTCAATATGTTCCGAGATGGGAGGAATTGAAGGAACATCAGCCGCGTGCTGCGTGAGTGGCAACGAATATATTTTTGGGATGTATGCAAAAACTATCAACGACCGAAACCTCACACTTAGAGTTCAGCTCGAAGAGGCACCTTGTTCCCGTCTTCGTCTTCCCCTTCAGGAACATCCAACTATACGAAAGTCAATTTCCATCGTAAGGGAATAACCACAGAACATACCTCTCCGCAGTCGGCGATAACAACGTCCTCTTTAGGTTTGTCGCCTGATCCTTTGGGAACATTTTCTGCCAAGGGCTTTAAGTTGGTCCCTGATGCATCTATATCATATAAGCGTGAACCCACCAATCGCATGGACGATATCCATGCCACTGAGGACCTTTCCAAACACAACATGCTTGCCGTCAAGCCACTTCGTCACTACTGTCGTGATGAACTGGGGATAGAGATCAGCTTAGAGTGTATCACACCACGAGCACATACTTACAAATTGGGACCCTGAAAGATAGAGAATACGCGGGACAGTGTAACATGGCCATTGCAACCATATTTAAGACAATCGCCTACCATTAGTGTCCTAAATACCCTCCATTAGATTTATCAAAGATAGGGGAAATGCTGAAAGCTAACCTTTCCAGAGTTGGCCATTGAAAGAAGACCAGGCGTGCTATGATGCAGCTTGCTATTTGCAGTGTCAATAGCGCTTCAATCTTCATAGCTGCGATAACATACAAATTCTCGTCAGGGAATTTACTGCCGTATATCGATTTCCCGCCAGTGCCATCGCCGCGAGCTGGTAATATGCAACGCATAAGCCGCTGGAGCATCCGGCATGTTGCTTAAGACGCACTGAAATCACCACCCTGAATCCTATTATACTAACGACATCGAATCTTATACTCAGCACATAGTGGGAAAACGAAGCTCACATGAAATCCTTAATGACTCGGTGGAATTTAGATCCCTTGAAACCGTAGTCAATCTTTGTCCCATCCTTCTTGGTGCCGGTGGCCAAAGCACGGAAGTTCTCAGCAGTCTTTGGAACAGTGCCGCCAAACAAGCCAAGAGTGACTGATTATACATTCATCGATCAGGAACCGGCATTTATTATGCATGCGATGCCTTGACGTACCGCGCCCCAGCGGCTTCTCGCCATGCACAATGTCAAAATAAACTACGGAGGTGACCTTGCCGGGTCTGTGAGACATAAAGCCCTCTCCAGTGTTCACTCCAGCTTACCTTAGGGCCTTTTTTGGGCTCTACGGCCTGGGTTGAACCAAAAAAGAAAAAGAGGGAGAGTAAGAGCCCTACAACAAGAGAGGTGACTTTGAATAACATGATAGGAAGGACGTGGCGAAGTATTCGGGAGTTGCCACAGATTTATTCCTCTGTCGATGGATGATGGAATCGTCCTCAATCTCGCGCCTGATTTCGCGGTCGACCGTACAAATCCCCGGAGGATCGCTCAGAAGGGAGGGCGCTGGACCGATCGGTGCGTTTTTTTTTTAACATTTGGTGCTGTGATTTTTAGGCCTCAATGCCCGGTAATGAAGGGTTAAAGCAAAACGGGTAGCCAAACGAAAGAATGATTCTGCGGATGTCAGAGTCTCTCCGACCACCGAAGCAGCGACTCCTAGGCCAGCCAAACGACCCCGTATTGAGGTCACACCAAAAGAAAAACCCCAATTGTCTATAGATCCTACCCCCGACTCGGAATCGACCGACACAAATCATCTCATCTTTATTTTCTTATAATCCTTCCGTGCCCGTGCCACAACAGCCTCGCCCTCGACCCATCGCCCGACCTACTAATGCACCCTTGACAGACGCATCAGCATTTCTTGCCCTTGGCCTCGATCCTCTCCTGGTTGCCCATCTCAAGAATAAGATGTCCATAAGTACCCCCACTTCAGTTCAACGTGCCTCCATATCCACATTACTGGGCCCGACAAAGGGTGACAGTGCAGATGTATTCATTCAGTCACAAACAGGGTCTGGGAAGACGCTCGCCTTCCTCCTTCCGATAATCCAAGATCTTCTCCCTCTTAGCACACTATCATATATTGATCGGTCAATTGGGACTCTTGCCATCATCATCGTGCCAACCCGTGAACTGGCCAATCAGATCTCTCAGGTTCTCGAGTCACTTCTTTCCTTACGGTTACGACCAGATACTGAAGATGGCACGGGGGGCGAGGCAAAGCGCCTCACCCGGTGGCTCGTTTCCGGTGTGCTGACTGGGGGAGCAACTCGGACGCACGAAAAGGCCCGCCTACGGAAAGGCTTGCCTATCCTCGTATCTACACCTGGTCGTCTGTTAGATCACCTTCAAAATACAGAGTCCTTTAACGTTGGGAAGTGTCGTTGGCTCGTACTTGATGAGGCAGACCGTCTTATGGAGCTTGGATTTGAGGAGACCATTACTGGAATCATAAAGAGTCTTGACGGGCGACGCAGACTGGCAGCACGCGCTGCTGCAGAGGGCATCCTTGTCAACGATGCGGGGGGATGGGACTGGACGCGCAGGCGGCGAACCGTCTTGTGTTCTGCCACAATTCGTGATGATGTGGAGAAGCTGGCTGGGACCACTCTGCAGAATCCAATTGTCGTCAATGGCAGTGAGCTTGGGGAAGAACAGGACCCCGTTTCGACCTCGTCCTCAACTGCAGTCAAGATGGCGAACACCGAACCGATCCCAAGTTCACACCTCCTGCCCAACTGGCCCAAAAATATGTCACCGTGCCTCTGAAGTTGCGCCTGGTAGCCTTGATCGCCCTTCTCCGTTCGATCATCCAGCTAGCGCCTCCGCCGGGGAGATCAGGGGTGTAAGCGGCACACGCATCATTGTGTTCCTCAGCTGCACAGACTCTGTCGACTTCCATTGGAAGTTGTTCGGGGGTGTCCGAATGGGTGCTCATGATGATGGCCCAGAGCCCACAGATCAATCGGACTCCGACGGGGAGCCCGGGGATGGATCTGATGCCCCCGAGGACGGTTCCACCGCCCCAGTTAAGCCGTCGAAGAAACCAGACAGACTTTCCCCCACTGTCACAGTGAAATGTCCCCTTCTTCCAGGCACATCTATCTTCCGCTTGCATGGGTCTCTCCCCCTAGCTACGCGACTGGCCTCCCTGCGTGGTTTTAATTCCTCACTCGCATCTGATACCTCCGCAGACCGCAAGGTCAAAACGCCTGCTGCTCCTAAGCCTTCCTCGACGTCTGCAATTCTGTTATGTACATCCGTGGCTTCTCGCGGTCTCGATCTGCCTCTCGTACGCGCTGTCATTCAATACGATCTTCCCACAGAAAACGGGGCTCACGAATATGTGCATCGCGTGGGTCGAACGGCACGTGCTGGTAAAGGCGGCGAGGCATGGTCGTTTGTCGCTCCCAGTGAAGCTGAATGGGTCCCCTGGATCGAGAACAACATGTCCAGCGGTGGCGGTCGTGGTGATCACACCAGCGGAGTGGTGAACCCCCCCCAGTCCCCGATCAAATTGGAAGCCGTGGCCGCGCAGGACTTGCTGAAGAGAGGATTTGGCGGGAACCTAAACGCGTTCGAAGACCGTGCTACCCAAGTGCAGCTTGCTTTCGAGCAGTGGGTGCTTAGATCCAAAGAGGTGCGCTTTGGGGATTCCTCTCGCCCCCTCCATCCTACTATACGTCGTGGACAGGACAGGAGACTGACAGCCCGGGGGCGTTGGGGGTGATGGTCGCAATTTATTTATAGAACACGAATGTAGCACGACGTGCGTTCCAATCCCACATGCGAGCCTACGCTACCCATCCATCCAGCGAAAAGCATATTTTTCACGTCCGGAACCTTCACATGGGCCATCTCGCCAAGGCATTTGCACTCCGCGACGCCCCTAGTGCTATCGGCTCGGCATCTGCATCGGCATCGGGCTCGGGATCCAAGGCGCCGCACGATACAGGCAAGGGGAAGAACAGGGATAAGAAAAAACCAGGTCGATCCAAGACGGATGACACTCCGAGCCGTGATATAAAACGGCAGCAGAAGGAGAGGGAGGAGAGGAGAAGGAGAAGGGCGCCATGCATGGCGAAACTACTACTACTGCCACAGACCGAATGCGCAAAGTCGTGCGGGACCAGGGGAGATTGACGAAGCAGGATGGCGCGATGGGTGCAGCTGGAACGGACGAGTTCCAAATTGCGGGGGGTCTTGATCTGGAGGCCCTGGTACACGGTCGACGAAATCGATGATTCAAGTAGTCTTAGTTCGCTAAGTCTGGTTAGTTAGCAGCGCGCAACGTAAGTTTGCAGCCCTCTCTGCGTGGTGTTGGTGTCGAGAAGATTATATCTAGGTGTACAATAGTTTACCCTCTGGGCAGCTGATGATGCAGATTAATATTAGCACGACTGAGGGGTATATACAGCATCCCTGGGCACCATCAAGCTCCCTCACGGGCCAGGTGCTATTTGCACAAGTTCCATAGTCCCCCAATTTACTTGCCCATCACTCTCCGCAAGAGCAGCGGCTATCAGTGGGCCGCACAATATCATTAGTCGTCTCGCTATCGTCCTCCAGTCTAATAACCTCCCACTCCACACGGAAGAACACCCACATCCATCTTCGCAGCAGCTCGCCCCCTCTATGATGAACACCCCAGACTCGAGCTCCGCAACGCCGTGCAGGTGCGAGGACAGTTTGAGGGACCACGTGAAGCGGAGGACGAGGTTGAGCAACAGGGCCGCGTAATAGACGAGATACGGGCGAAAGAGGAGGCGCCGCCGCAGGCCGAACGGGTGCTTTGGGGGACTCGTTCGAGGAAGGAAGGGTGATGATGATGACAGGGCGCCGCTTCCATCGATGGACGAAGATGAGGAGGAAAGGGACGCAGTGGGGGAACGTCCCGTAGGCCTGAATGTGGCGGAGGAGGGAGAGGTCAGAGGGTTGGAAGTCTTTAGCGCATGTGCGTGATCGTGTGTTTGCTGAGGTGGGATTGGGGATGGACTGCGAAAGTCAATGAGCATGGTTTCTGCTTCTGCAGGCTGAGACTGAGACGCCAGCTTTCGAGTGAGAGAGTTCCAGATTCCAGGCTTCATGAGGTCAAAGCCCCAGTCGTTGTCACGTCCCACCAAAAGGAATAACCCGAGTTAATAAAGACAGCTAAGACCCTGATGGTGAAAGCACGATCAGAGAAGATGTAGTTCCAAAGGAATGATTGAAGCATACCAGAACCGAAACAGGGGATTCCATGAACCGTCTGTAAAGGCATCCTGCTCAACAACCCCTGGGCGCTGGCCTGCTGAGAGGAGTATGACAGGAAATGCCGTAGCATATTTGATAGCATTGTAAAGGGGTCGCTGCGATCTTCTGTTGGATCCGAGATAGTCCACTATACATTGTCGAAAGCGAATGAAATACGGGAAACTGTTTGACGTCAAAGGGGAGGTGTCGGTAACGTTACAGTCCCGCGGACTTACCTCATGAGCAATGGTATTGCGATTTCAGAAATGGGATGCGATTTGGGAGCACTGCGAAGAGTGCCTCCGGGGGCGAGAATGACGATGGAGAGCCAGATGTCGCCCAGGACTTTGGCGAATGACGTTAATATATCGGCAGCTATCACGTCTGCGAAGTGCACGGGCTGATTCCTCGGGGAAAACAAGAGCGAATAAGGGAACTGCGAGAGGCGTCGTAAGCTGGAATCACTCTGGAGAAGCTGGACATGGACGTACCGGTACAAAAGTGAACGTTGGGCTTGAAGGACGGTAGATACAGGTACCATCGTGGCAGCAATGACACCAAGCCAGGTTATTATGGGTATCAACTTGTACGCATCCAAATCGCCACGCTGCCCCCGTGAAGTAGGCGAAGCCTAGCCACCCTGCGGCAATCCAGGCAAAGTAGACAAAGAGAAGCCTGTATATTGGTGGATGCAACGAGTGTGCGTAAGATGAAGAAGAGATATTATGAGGCATATATTGCCTTCCGTAGAGCGATGAAGGAAGACTGGGCTTGTCGCCTCGAATTTGGAGACGTGCAAAGTGTCTATGCCTAGTGCTTCGAGGGAATGCAAATTTGTTGCCCAGCACAGGCCGCCGACCCGATGAGGAAGAGAACACGATAGGGGAGGGGAATGTGACGCTAAAAGGCGACAGTTGGCCAATGGGCTCATTTGGATCGTCAATGTCATCTTCGTCGTACTGGGACAGAGGACATTGACAGCAAAACGTTCTTACGTAACTGTGCGGGCTGTGCCTGAAACCTACTGAATCCGTAAGGGGAGTCTCTTAATTGTAAGCAAGCCCATTAGCTTACACTATGCCGTAGGGGCACTCCCAGCAATTCTATCTCAAATACATACACGAAAACCACCAAGTAGCCAGGTGACACAAAAGTAAACCGACCATACAGCTATCCCGGAGATTGGCACCAAGCAAGTTCAATCATGCATCATACGACTCGGGTTTGCCTGAAGACGAAAATAAGATGAATGCAAGATCCGGAGAAAGAGAGTAAAAAAAGGCAATTATTCACAGTGCAGGATGCCCGGCCCAGCAAAGTCATCCCAATAAGCTCTTGGCCATCAATGATTGCAGCCGATGTGGAAGGAATTGGGTTCCATCGCCGTAATACATGGTCGTAAATTCATATTTTGGATTTTGGGGATACGATCCGAAGTCTTGTCGAACGGAGCTGCCATGTCGTCGGGGGGTAGGACGGTGCCCTTTGGGTACGGCTTTCGGCGAGTGATTCGGTAATCCAGCTAGGAGAATTTGTGCGGGTGCCGGACGCGAATTCCATCAACTGAAGGAGGTTTGCACTGCCGCTGACCACGATGTTTCCATCCGAGTCGGGTGGAGATTGTCAGGGGATGTGGGAGGGCGATCTTTTCGCGGAATGCGAGTTTGCTCGTGGCTGGGTCGCGATCATAGAAACTGAGGATGGCTCTGGCAGATGAAACGACAGCGAATTCCTTGCCGTCCCGGGAGAGGAATACGCCTACGGCACTAGAAATTATTAGCCATCCTGGCCAATTCGGATGGGAAATTTTTTCACCATTTGCAAAATTGATAAAGTTCGCAGCCTTGCTGTAATGGACGGTACCGTCAGGGAGAATCTCGATGTATGTAACCCAAGCAAGCGGGGCTTGAAGGACGTCCTCAACGAGAGAAAAAATACCCTTCCACTTGGGCATGCGTGCAGTGAAACGATGATCAATTGAAACGTATAGTTGTGTTGAAGATATGGCAACCAAGGCATTCGGGGCGTGGGTCAAGGGGTGTTCAAGAGTGCGAGTGTAAAAGGCTTTGTATGGAGCCTTGTCCGATATGGTGAATACCTCCACCGCACCCGCATTGGTCTCGAGATTGACGACGAAGGCATAGGCTGGCTCACTGGCCGTTGCGGGGACAACATCGAGGCCGAGAGGGTGGAAGGTGCGAGTAGTGGGGAAGCCGACAAGCTCGACTGGCTGAAGAGAATTATCGTTTCCGTAGTCGTAAATCCATAGTGTACCATTAATGCTCGAGTTGGTCATTATGCCCTAGAGTTTGGGGAATTAGAAAGGCAAATCGGCTTAGATCTTCAGGCTAAGACGAACCATGGCTGGGTTCCAGTCCTTATTGAAGGGGAATGATCAGAAGCATAGAGACATGGGGGGGAGAATAGGACGAACTGGTCTGGCTGGGTCACAAGTTATGAGAAGCGTTTTATGGGCGATACGCACGCCATCCTCGCAATGGCTAATCTTAGAGGGGTCTGGACGGTTGATGATTTCGCAAGTTTTGTTGGCGTCACCCGCGAAGTAATATCCTGGGGTATGAATCTGCGTGCGGCTATTTCGGAAGGCACGAGCGAAGTCCTTCCATCCTGGCCGGCCAACTTGCCATATCCAGATTGCCTGTAAGATGGTGTTATGTTCTGTGGTGACAATACCACACGGAGGAGACCTGACTGAAGCAACCAACAGGATTTGGTTGACAATGGATATTTTCTTGACCATAGTGCAGTGACGGGACGATGGACGAAATATGCGTATGTCTCAGATTATAAGAGGAAGAAGAGGAGATAATATTACTCAGTGGGAATTGCGCCTGGCGTGTGGAGGAGTGAGAAGCCGAGAAGCCTGCGAAGATGAAAGCTCGCGGCTCCGACGGATACTGTACTGTCATGACTGTAAGCCCTAGTCAGGGTGGGCGGTAACGGCGACTGGTCACATGTCACCGAGATTACCTAGAGTCACGTGGGGCTTAGTACTTGCCCAGGTTCCATGAGCTGTGGGTTAATCTACGGGGTACATTGGTATGCTAAGAGGCCTCCTCAAGACAAGTACGAGTCGGCCGTGTTTTCAACACACAATTGTTGGGAATCCCAGAGGACATGGGGACTCGGCGAATGGGATGTTGGCAACGGGGTCGATTTCTCCATGTTGGGGGCGATACCTCGCGATGGACGTGCTAGCTTGGGTTAAGCGCGATAAGGGACCCATTCCCCCTCGGCACAGCAATCGCAACCTTGCCAAGAGATATTTTTATCCACACATCCACATATGTTACAATTTCAAATGAAATCCAAAACATGTGAAATTACAGGTAAAACTGCTGGATGCAAATGTGCGACCCGAGCACAACTTGCGCCAGTCAGAGTCCATCGAACTGACTCAGACGGTTGGAGGAGTCCCACAAGGAACTCGAACTTTACCTCGACTCTGTCCTTGACACCAACACTTATTCACGAAGAAGTTTCTATCTTCGGACGCCTTCCCTGCCTCCAGATATCTCCTCGGCATTTTTGGGCCCAGACCATGTCGTGCCTGGTGATTAGTCCCATTTCCAGCTTAGAGTTGATTATGCAATACTGGTAGAATATATTCTAGATCCGCTGTTCAAACCGCGTTTACCATAACAGGATACAAATTCAAGGTAAACCCGGCATGATTGAACATGTAAGTAAAAGCCGCACTCACGCCTTGATCCTTCCATCCGCTCTAGCGAGATGCCCAGAGCGTATGGTGATAGAACGAGGCAGAATGATAATCTCGGCATGCAGGGATTTCCCTGCCTTTGTTTTGGCTGCTTTTCTAGGTTCGTGGTACGTCCTCACTGACGGGACGGATGAGCAGACCCCCAAAATGGAGTTTTTTTTTACGTTCGGGATGCTGAAATGGCAGCCGAGCACTTGCCGAATCGGACGTCCCTTTTCCGGCCGGATGCCGAATTTTGACGGGCCAGATTGTCACCACACACCTGCGATCCTATTGGCGTATGCTCATAGTCCATGAGCCCGGGCTTCAGTCCATCGCAGTTGCAGGTCGACCTCCAGATCCTTAGCGAACGAGGCAAGAACTATCCATGCTCTAGCTCAAGAACTTCCTAGGACTTGTCCTTGAATGAGTTTGAACTAGAAGACGACAGCTGAATTCAATCTCTTGGTTTTCGTTCACCGGCCGGAAGGCTCAGTTCTTTCGGCTGCATATATATCGGCATCCTTGTCTCCCTGCATTCCCATTTTCCTCCAATCCTCGGCTCTACGAACGTTGGGGCCCCAGCTTACACGGCTTTGTCATCTGTGTAAGCACAATGTGGAGATGTGGAGGATGACCCCATTACTCTTGCACAACGTAGGTCTTAGCCAAGTGAAGGTTATTAACGGTCAGGTCTTTTTAGTAAGAGAAACAATTCTAATAAAATGGTCATTACAATAACTTGCAGCCAAGGAGTGGTCCCCTACCAGACATTTCTTTGTCTTCGTGACTCCACGCGCGTAAGACTACTTCCCCCAAACCTGATCTAAACCTTTGAAACCAATTACTGTAATGGTACACTGGTGGTGTTCCAACTTAAAATGAATTGATTCGTATCGGCAGCTGCACATGGCTAAAAGATATCAAATTGGGCTCCATTAGGCAGTTTCACGGTAAATGAATGTCTTGGTGCTGTCTTTGGAAAGGCTTGATTATTGTGAGTGCCAAATTTTGTCAAATTCATAGGGTGGCACTGCGATAGCAGCCTCTCTACCGGGGTCACACGACTAAATTAAGTCGAGTCGTAGGATGCCTCTGAACGGTGAATATCCTTAGAATAGTAGTTGCCAACTTGAGGGCTAAAAAGTGGTGTGAAGAGACCATTAAGGGGCTTTTCTTCTTTTTTTTTTTTTTTTCGGACTCCACATCATGTCCCTTTTCCCCCTACACACTTGACGAGCAAAATTTCCGACGCCGTGATTGATCGGGCCGAGTAGCGGCGCAGTAGTATTGACGAAATTGGTTCCGAATAGCTCTATCTCACGTGGGAGTTGGCAAGATTATGGGTACAGTAATCCCCCCCGCCTTCGACAGCAGTGGGTTCAGTTCATCCCTCGTTCTCTCCACTTTCAGGTGGAGTCCAGGGGATCCTTGTCCCCGCCGCATCACCAATCGCAATCATCAGGCCGCTGGTTGCGGCCTAGCAACTGCGGTCTAAGCCCCTTCTGTCTCCAGTCCTCCCCCCAGCAGCCTCTAGACCACGCTCGCCACCCTAGCTAGCTCTTTCCAAGAAACAATTGGCCTTGGCTAACTGATACTCCATTTTCCTTTAACATCGGCGATGGCAGTGAGCCGCACTCTCTAGCTACATCCTCATCTACAGTTTCGTCTTCGACGAAGCGAAAACAACAGACGCGACCACTGTGCCCCCCGGACGCATTCCAGTGGCGAAAAATCCATGGTTTGAGAAACATTGATGCATTGGTGCTTTACAACATTTCACGAATCTAATTAGTGTAGCAACAATACGTATTCCCGACCCCCTAATAAGTGTATAATCACTGTGCCCCATTCCCTTCTCGGACCTGCTTCAGCTGGTGGGGGCATCATCGCACCCTTTCTCTTCGGTTGCCCAGACGTACCCTTTTGCCGCCCAGAAAGGAAGATCGGTCTTAAAGCTCCATTCCTTTGTGGTGTACTTCCAAGCGTGAAGAAAGATGAAGAGCCTCTCTGGCTTCGGATCGGGAAGAAGAGGGAGGTAGCATTCCGGGCAAAAGAGAGCCGGGTCTGGTGGGAGATCAGGGTTGACTTGAGAGATATCGTCTATCTTGAGTGGGGTCAGAGGTTCCACGGCATTGATAGGTAGTGGTGCGACTTTAGCAGAGGGATTCGATGGGGCATGGGCATCGACAACAGAGTCCGGGTTGTGATCATCGTTAGGTGCGCAGGACGCTTGTTCTGATTCCGACTCCTGACGGAAGAGGGTGGATTCAGGGGGGATGGGGTGTTGCGGCTGAGGAAGATTCCTAGGATGAAGTCCCAGCGTGCGAATGTCGATTCCATCCGCCCCTGTCATTTTCGGAGAGAGAGCGGCTTTCGCACGAAAGATGACATCGCGCCACCGCGAATTATCTTCCTCTTCATCTTTCATTCTTCGCAGTTTGGAGATAATCCCTATCGCTTCGCCGGAGAGGGGGACAGGAGAAGATATCCCAATGTCAGTTCCGTCCTCACGTGGAAGCACCGATCGAACGGGTGCGGTCATGGCAGTAGGAGACACCGAAGCGTTTTTGGGTGTTATGAGAGACGGCATAGGATAATATATATCTGGTGCGGCTTGGGATTGAGGAATTAATGAAACACCTCCTTTCCCTCGGTTAGGACCCTGCATGGATGAACAGTAAGTATATCCCTTACAATCCCTTGTTTCGAGGGCACTGACCCAGACCTTGGAGTCCCCGTACACAGGATCGTTCGCGATGGGGTAGCCTATGAACTGAAGATGCACTCGTATCTGGTGGGCTGATAAGAACTTGGTTAGTCGCTGATGATCGTGAGATTGTAAGGATAGGACTCACACCGTCCCGTCCATGGCTGGCCTTCAAAGGGAAAGGGAGGATGAGGACTCGTGAAGAGGATAAAGCGATCGCCACCCACAGTGCAGAACGCTCGTGTTTGTCCCTTCGTCATAGAACATTCTCCTGAACGTTGTTTTGGCATACTGTAGTGTAACACACTGAGCAAAGCGTACAGAAAATGATAGACCAGAGTGCACCTTTCCGTCCGGGTGTACAATATTGAGTCCCATCTGGCGATCTACGGTTAGTAGAGGCTCTTCGACAGTCACTTCTTCCCTACTATGGCTAAGAATCTCGAATACTCCAATAAATTTTCCGAAGACTTACTCGGGAAATTCACCCAAACATCGGGCGATATATTCTTTTTTAACCGTACCATTTACGAACTCCTCACAAATCAGTTTTGCTCTCCTCGATGATAGCGCAATAATCATGCATCCAGATGTCAATCGGTCTAATCGATTGACGGCTGAAATAAACGAAAGCATTCGCAAGAGCGTGGCAAGCTTTGGAAATAACTGCCAACGTACTGAAGACCTTTTTGAATCCAAAATCAGTTTGTAAGATTTCTATGAGACTGTTCTTAGTGTAGCGTCCTGTGGCGTGAACTGGCTGCGAATGCAAGATTATCCCACTGGCAAGATGATTTTCATGTCGCCTCACGAACAATACTTCCGGGTTTATCGATCACGATTATCTCAAGTTCGTCATCCCTGTGGATAATCTTAATGGGCACAGAGGTAACTGGGGGTTCGTGTCGATGCACAATATTCCTAGAATGAAGGAAGTATTAATTCTACCACAATGTGTTAACCACCAGAAGAGAGCTCACTCTATGCGATCCCCGTTACGGACGATAGTTCCGGGTCGAGCAACCTTGCCATTGATGGTAGTGACTCCAGATTCCAATGCATATCTCTTTAGATTTAGGAATGTCAAGAATTCAGAAACGAGGGCTAAAACCCTGCACAACAATACTGACATAGTACTCTACTGAACGATCGCGAAATTCGGTGCTGACAAGCTCCAGAATTTCACGATTCCACCAGCGTTCCTTGGCGAAGGTTCTATAAGGATACCAATATGGCGGTATTTTCTTGAGGGTAGGAACGTATGCGACAAGTGGCTCAACACCATTGGAGAC